>JAYMTK010003613.1:0-12076 GCA_036897405.1 Pelargonium myrrhifolium | reverse complement strand
GACATTGATCTAGGCCAAACAAACAAGCACTAGATTGAGCCAAAAGGCTGCAACGTTATATATGAACAGAGACAATGGAAAATTTAAAATAGTGGACCCACTCCAAACCACACCACACACCTGCCCAATCTTCTTATTATATTTGTGGACAAGGGAATCAGATTGTGATATGCTAAATAAGTAGTAGACAAAAGCGGCAAATTTTCTACAAAAAGAAAAAGTAAAAATGAATGAGTATCTGAAAAGAAAAAAGAAAAAAAAAGTGCGCTTACAAATAATTTTGAGTTATTTTGTAAAATTATACCACTAAACAAATTTTCAGTCTTTTGAACAAGTAAAATACTTCACAATTATCGGCAAAATACTTGGCATAAGATTTTGATCTCAATTATCACAAATTTTATAATTATCTCAACATTTATTTGGTTGAGTGTATCAATTAATAAACATTATATATAAATCATTTGGTTGAGTGTATCAATTAATAAACATTATATGTTTATGATTTATAGCTTGACATCATTTTAAACTTTGCCTTCATATTTTCTCCGTATATGTATGTAACAAGTTAGTTACTGTCTATTAACACATAACCACTATAATACATATGTAAATCTATCACACAAATTAATTAATTAATTTTGTTTAAATATTAATGCAACAAGCAATATTTATGACTGTAAACTGCAAAACCGCGATGACTCTAGAAAAAGTGTTTTTATTAAAAAAAAAAAGCAGAAAGGACAAGAAAAAGCATTTGGTGCTGTTCAACCATGTGATGTGAGTATTGAGTAATGGAGCTGGTAGCTTAAAGTCCCACATCCACCTATATATCTACTCTACTTTTACATTTAATGCTATATCTGATCACAACAACTATAGATAGAACTTGCCTTGATGTGTAATTTTCAATTAATTTGTCCTGAAATGTTGTGAAATTCAAGAACATGACAACCCGATTTTTCGGTTGAAATCTAAAACTGATTTATAACCACTTCTTGAATAAATAGTACTCCCACCCGTGCTTGTTTGTTTCGCCTGAATGCAACTTAATGTTTTCATCAAGGAGCTGAATGTTTTTATTAAGGAGATGAATGTGACTTTAAGAAGCTGAATGTTGATGGTTAAGGAGCATTAAGGAGCCGAGCATTAAAGAGGGTAGTTTGTTTGGTAAAAACTCCTTGAAGAGGATATAAAATGAACAAAAGACCAAATTGCCCATGGTGAGAACAATGAGTTATAAAAATAAAAATAATAATGGATATTAATGTTTAAATATCTGGATGTAAAACGGTCGACCGTTTTTTATGAAGGTAAAAAACGGTCAACCGTTTCAGGATCAAATTGTTCTGGAGAAAACAGTCGACCGTTTTATACCTTCTTCGTAGAAACGGTCGACCATTTTCTTAAAATAATAATAATAAACTAATAATTATGATTATAATAATATTATAATTGTTTCAAAAAAATATATATTATAATAATTAACTAACCCTACTATATAAACTAATTTTCTCTCATCTCTTCTCATTTCCCTCACCGAGCCCTCTCTCTCTCTCTCTCTCAAATCCCTAAATTCTGGCAACGCTCCTTCCGACAACAGCTCTCTCAGCAGGCCTCCTTCCGGCCACGGACAAAGAGGCTCGGCCAAGCCTCCTTCCGGCGAACTCTCGACCTCCTCAAATCCCAAGCTTGCTCCGGCCACGCGACTTCCGGCAACGCCTCTCTCGGCCAGGCCTCCTTCCGGCCACGGACAGAGAGGCTCGACCAAGCCTCTTTCTGGCGACCTCATCTCCTTGCGGCGACCTCTCGACCTCCGATCGACCTCCTCTCGACCTCCTTCGTCATTCGACGTCCAGATCCGCCTCATCTCCACCGGCGACGTTACTCTCCGTCTCGACCTCTCTCCTCCGACTCCGTTCGCCACCGTTCGCCACCGATCTCCGCCTCAGTACTCTCCAACGCCACCGATCTCCAGATCGTGACCGGCCACGGCACCAGATCGGTGAGATTGTAATTTTTTCTAAAGTTTTGTTCATTTATTTTGTAATTAATCTTTAGATTTGTAATATTTTGGGGATATTTGTTCATTTCAGTAAAGATTTCTGGATTTTGTTTTCATTTTGAGTAACTGTTGTTCTTCTTCAAATTAATTTCATCTCTCATCTCTTTAAAAAAAAAAATAGAGCCGTTGGGTAAATCTGGCCCTCTCTTGAGGGTATTTTGGTCTTTTGAGGCGAATCCAGACCCATCCAGGAGCTACAGTGAAGTTTCAGGACCATTTTTGCTCCTGGAGAAAAACCATGAAATCTAGGAGTTCACACCACTATAGCTCCTGGATTTCATATTCAGGAGCAAAAGTTTCAGTGTTTAACAAGCAAAACTCCTTCTCCTGAATCCTACATGGCAACCATGGAGATTTCAGAGAAGCTGATGTGGAACCTCCTTCAAGGAGGATTCAGGCAAAACAAACAAGCACTAAATAAAATTAATGAATACTTATGTGTTTCATTTGATCGTCCTAATTTGATAACAATAAATTAGATTATAATAAATAATTTTTTTAAAGGTACCTAATTAACTTTTCTAATATTTGAGGTCCAAGGAGATACAACAATAGATAAAAAAAAATGCAATTAAATAAGTTGGTTGATATATCAACAAATAATAAAATAGATTTACTATCAAAAAAAAAAAAAATAGATTTATTATCATTTTAGTAATTTAGAAGAAAATTACTTTCCTCAAGTAATTGCTCAATATATTGCTTTTACTCTTTTTTTTTTCTTTTTGATATATGTACATACAAAACTCACCATGCAAAAACAAATTGAAGGTAAAATCTCCCAAAAAATAATATTTGAGTTGAATAATTTCATATGCACGTAAGTTTTATTGTTTCATAAAAGAACAATAATACGAAAAATTATATCAGCCACCTAATAAGCATTTTACTCGATTATAAAAATATAAAAATATAAACAATATAAACTTAAATGTTTAAAATATATTATAAAAAGAATGGAAGATAAATTTTTAAAAGCTATAAAAATAAATAATAAATAAATTTAACTAATTTGTTTTTGAATAATATCAAACAAAATATAAAATATATATTTTTTAAATCGACGATCTTAGTGGGTCCTTTATTCGAGTTAAGATAAAAAAAGATTTAGTTTAATTTTTTATTCAATTTGAATACAAATTTATTTGATTTAATCTCTCTGATTCGCTACAAAAAATCGTAAATCAATTGACAAGTGATCAAGCGACGCGTGACTCGCTAAGTTAGACAAAATGTCAATGTTGGTAATAGATAAGGCTTCGTACGGAGTAGAAATCGAACAAAATACAAGCAACCTGAGATCAAAAAGTATATGCAAAAAGAGGCCAACACACCGAACAAGTTAAACCGTGCGCCCCACGCACCATAGAAGTGCGCCATAGTTAGATGCTCTCATCCGTCTGCGCCCATGTACACTCCGTCATCCGTCAACTCCATGCACTCGAGCCCTCTCACGCATTAGGCACCCGATAAACATATCACGTGAACATTAGTAAATTAAGATCGGACACATGGCTTCGACCAGCGAGCATCACCACTCTCCCATATGTCCGGAGATAAAGTTTAGCGTCTGCCTGCTAGCGAGTATAGCCAACAATAGAAAGAGAGATAGGAAAAGGTTTAACATATGTCTGTTGGCGAGTAGAACCAACCGTAGAAAGAGAGAAAGGACCAAAATACTCGTAGGTCCCACCTCGACATCAATCAATTAGAAGTCGTCGTGTGCCATGTAAGCTTGAGGGCTATATAAGGAACCACAAGCCCAAGGTAAGAGGTTCAACCATTTTATCTCTCTAAACACTATTGTAAGAATCCGAAAACACTCCCAAACATTTTTCGTGCGTTCTTCGATCTTTGAACCAACTACGAAGATTTAGGTCTTTAGTTTTTAGTTATCATTTCGGTTTGTGTTGAAAACTTATTCTCACGCTGGAGGCGATCCCTCAGACACAAATCCGGGGCTCCCTTAACGATGTGTTACTTGCGCACTACTAGATACCCCAATACCCAAACTGGACACTTAGACATATTCAACATGCCTTGACTTTGAATAAGAAAACTGAAACGACGACGTACAGACCCTTGATTTTTAACTTTGAAAAAATAGTTAAATTAATTGCTTTCATTTCCGGGAACGTTTTGAAAGCCAACGTTCCATCATCAAGATATTCTAACCGGAAGACGATGAACATGGAAGATCAAATACAATGACGTACCAACCTTAATTTTTGACTCGGAAAAAATAGTCAAACCACTTGTTTTTATTTTTAATTTTGGATTTTAATCAAATTCGTTCTAATCAAACTTGAGTACAAAACATACAAATTTTTATTTTATAAATTTTATAAAATTATCCGCTGTAATTCAAGGGGCGTTTTAAATTATTTTATGTATCATATGATAAATTTAAAATAAGATTAAACAAAATTGTCATTATCATCAAACCTTGGATAAAACATTACTATGAATAATTTTGAAATCCAATTCATATCTTTACCCATGTAAACAAATGCAACTCAGTAAATAAATATTGTCGCAACTACATATTTGATGCTAAAAAAAAAAAATAAAAGAATTAAATAAAAAATAAAATGCACATCAGTTGATTAATATAAACTTATATCAGTTGAAACTTAACAAAGTCAATGAGATGATGACACCCCATTTAAAAACAGTTATACTCACCCATGTAAATTTGTGGGAGTGCAACGATTTGTCCGAATCCATAATTTTAAATGAGGTGTCATCATCTGATTAATTTAACTGATATTTATTATGCCCTTAAATATATATATATATGTGTGTTAAAAATGTGAGATTTCAAATCAAATCAAATCAAATATTCTTTTAATTTTTAATTTATTGGAGTTGATTTCACCAAGTGTTTGACAAAAACAAAAACAAAATGCTGGATGTTTAATTATTTTTCATAAAATAATAATATATGCATTAATGAATGAGTGAGACGTGGACAAAAAATGGTTGGTGTAACTATAATATAAAAAGATAAAAGCCAGCTGGCTTTCACAAGTGGACGAATATTAATATATTAAAGTATTAAATAGTTAAAAAAAAATAATATACAGGTATGATGGAGACAAAATGATTAGAAAGTAGGAAATATAATAATCCATAGATAATGTATAGATGATATGTAAAAAGATATATAGTGCAAAAGTAAGAATTATCTAACCTTGTAGCAGCCATCACAAAATCTTTAAGCTTTGTGTTCTTATGAGTCTCTTGAGCCAACACTTGAGTAATCAAAGCAGAGGCTTGGTTCCAGTGAAACGCGAAGTAGCCAAGAATACATCTATCAAGCTCCTCTATCAGCTTCACGTATAGTGACTCCGCATTCGATTCGTGCGACAACAATTCATACATGTTATCTTCGCATCCTTTTGCTCTCCTCAAATAGTCATGCGCCAATTTGGCCAGCTGTGGACACTCACTCCCATCTCCAAATCCCATTTGCCTCGCTGCAGCATCCACCAATCACACAACTATATATCAGATTAAACTTTTAGTTTGTAGGTGGGGGACCGTGTTAGAGGTATTACATACCTACATAGTGGGAGAATGTTTCAATCTTTCCGACTCGGCCGGATTCGGTCCTGTCCAACCTTGGGATGATAGTGAGATCCCTCACCGTAAGAGAGGATCTTTTCTTGCGGTAACGGACGGCGGCGGCGGCGATGAGGGCGGAGAAGGAGGCCGCAAGAATGATGACTTTGCCATTACCACCATCTGTAGCTAGGTACATATATATAGATTTAATCTAGAGATGAAGAAAAAATTAATATTGTGTCTGTAGTGGGTTTGTACTTACCTGCAGATTGCATCTTGTAGAAACTTCAATTTGGGATAGTTGAGGAGGAGGAGGATTGGTGCTTCACCGATTGTGAATGGTTGTGTGAAAATGTAGATGATGTGTATATATTTGTAATTAATAATGGAATTGACAAGTCAGTAGTCACCAATGCATATACCAAACTAAAAAACAATAAACAAAGACTGAGGTACGCCACGTTTAAATAATGAAGAGGAGGTGACAGGTGAGGTGATAAAGTCGCTTTTTAATTCAGTGGTTTAAGACATACTTGCCCTTTGACACAACACAGCCCACGTTTATAATGGTTTTGGCTGTGACACATTGTCATTCTCTCTCTTGAAGCTTCATGTAATCATATTCGTTGGACCCGGTCTACGTTATTTTTTTTTAGGAAGGAAATCGAAATGTCTTTATTCTATCATATTTGCTAGTAACAAATTATTAATGTCAAGATGACCATTGTTCCCAATCCAAAAATCTATGTCATTAACATAGCCTGCTAACCTAGTTACTTGGTTCGCAGATCGATAAATAAACGAAAATTCTACATTAGAGAATTGATCAGTTAACTGAACAATATCATCAATCATAAGTCCAAAGGCACTGGTGTTACCCTATCCTCCGGACTTAATTGTCGAGACCACCACTTGCGCGTCAGTCTCAACAATAATATTATGCCATCTTCTGACCGCCACCCAACTGAGTGCTTCCCGAATTGACATAGCCTCAACCAAGTGCGGATCCATGCGACCGGGCCAGCTTACTCTACCTTCTCCCCAACAGCGGCTTCGCCAATCCCGAACATCCCACCCACCTCCGGCCTTATTTGTTGCCTCAAAAGTTGCTCCATCTACATTTACGACCTTGAGATAATTCCTCGGAGGTGGCTTCCATTTATCTTCCTTGGTCGAGAGCGAAACTGTCCGGCGAGCTTGCTGTGCTCTCTTGCAGATTTTTGCCTCTTTCCAGTTATTCATAACATTCATGCACATGCTTATTACTTCCACAACAGCTTCCCACTTCGAATTCCAAACACCGTCGTTACGAAATTTCCATAAACCCCATGCAATATATAAAGTTTTCTCAAGTAACTCGGGGTCCTTCTTGTTCATTATAAGCTCCAGCCATTTCTTGACCGAGTTGCAGCTCTCAGCTATGCCCCTTAAGCCCACTTTATCCCATACTTCCTTTGCAAACTAACAGTGGAGCAACACATGGGGTTCGAACTCTTGATGTTTTCGACACCGCGGACACATAGGTGATACGTCCACATGACGAGTTAGAAGGCGGGTCATTACCGGCAAACATCCCGAGACTACCCACCACATAAATTGCTTGACCTTTAATTGAGTGTTAGCTGTCCATAAGCTTTCCAAAGAGGGGTCCCTCCTGCTGTCCCAACAGCCCGTGTAAGGAGCCTATGGTCTCTCTTTACTGTATATTGTCCGTCTTTTGAGTGAGACCACGTCCACACGTCCTGAACACCTCTAGAAGTAAGTGGGATTCTTACAATTTCTTTCCAACTTGTTTCATCGAAACATTCTTGAAGCTTTTGAACATCCCACCCGTGCGAGTACGGGTCCCTAAAGGAGCTGACTATTAAAGAATTTGGATTCGCTATACTCAGTCCTGGCCATAAGGATGGCATAAGACTGGGAATCGTTGGGACCCAAGGATCCAGCAAACCCCGAACTGAAAGAGTTGTTCTGACTGACGAAACTTCCGGATTTAATTAGATTCTTAGCCACCCATATAGTTCGCCACACAAAGCTTGGATTAGTCCCATTAGGAGCATCAAAAGCCAAAGTTTGAGGGAAGCATTTGGCTTTGATTAACCTACAAAACAAGGAGTGCGGAGCCGACTCGAGTCGCCATAGTTGTTTCCCTATAAGAGCAAGATTGAATTGACGAAAACATCAAAAACCCAAACCTCCCACAATCCGGTTTTCACATAAGCGAGACCAAGCTTTCCAATGTATGCCAGACATGTTATTGCCTCCCCTTCTCCACCAATAGACGTTTAAAATTGTTTTGATACGGTTGCAAACCGATAGTGGGAAAAGATATATGCTCATTGTGTAAGCCGGAATTGCCTGAGCCACAACCTTAATCAAAACCTCTTTCCCGCCTTTTGATAAAGCCTTGCTACTCCAAGAATTTACACGGGATTGAATTCTGTCCACTATTGGGTCAAAAAGGTTAGCTTTTCGGGCGTCGTTGAAAATTGGAGCTCCTAAGTATTCCGAGAAAAACGGGACGATTTGCACTTCAAGAATATCAGCCACTGCGTTCCGAGACAGGATTGGAGTGTTTGAGCTAAAAACCACACTTGACTTGCCAAAATTCACTTGTTGTCCCGAGCTCTTTTCATAAACTTGAAGCACTTCTTTCACAACCCGATCTTCCTCAATACTTGCTTTAAAAAAGATTAAAGCGTCGCCCGCAAAAAACAAATGGGAGATGTCAGGTGCATCTTGTACGATGCAACATTCATGAATAGTGCCTTGACCGATCCGATTAGACAAAAGAGTTGATAATCCTTCCGCACAAATCAAGAACAAGTACGGGGAGAAACGATCACCTTGACGTAAGCCCCATTCAGGCACTATTTCTTGAGACAACTCGTTATCAAAATCAACTCTAAATCGAATCGATCGGACGCATTCCATAATTAAATCTGTCCACCGAGCATGAAAACCAAGGGCCAACATCATGTTTTGTAAGAAATTCCAATCCACACTATCGTATGCTTTAGCCATGTCCAACTTGAGTGCTCCCCAACAAGAATTACCTGTCTTCTTTTTCTGAATGTAATGAAAAATCTCATTTGCTATGCAAATATTGTCAGGAATTAAGTGCCCTGGAATGAACGCGCTTTGAGCGTCATAGATTATTTCATCGAGGATGGGTTTCATACGATTAGTCAGGGTCTTTGAGATTATTTTATATAGGACATTACACAATGAAATCGGCCAGAGATCATTGATCAAAACCGGAACTTTCTTTTTAGGGATCAAAACCAGATTCGTGTTGTTCAAATTGTCCGGAAGATGGCCTTGTTTCAAAATTTGAATACATGATTCAGTCACATCCGCTCTAATAACATGCCAGTACTTTTGATAAAATCCCAAATTGAAACCGTCAGGACCCGACGCCTTATCTGGGTGCATCGAGTCAGTAGTCGCTTTTATTTCAACGACTGTAAAGTCCATCAACAACATGGTATTTTGCTCATCTGATACTTTTGGACGCACAAGCCTTGTTACCTCCGCATTCGACTCCCTAGCTGAGAATTGGACATGAAATGATGTGCCATCATTGCCCTTATCTGATTCGTACCTTCCACCCATAAACCATCCGCATTGCAAAGCTTATCGTAGTGATTAATGCTCTTTTGAATCGAAGCAGAGCGATGGAAAAACTTTGTGTTCGAGTCTCCCTCGGTGAGCTATTGTGATTTCGATCGTTGCTTCCAATAAATATCTTGCCTTCGGAGTAATTCTAAATAGGTTTTTCGAGCTTCCTCAGCTCTTTCTCTGCCAAAACCGTCTGTCCACATGCTCAACCTTTCAAACCTCCCGATTAAGGCCCATAGCAGATTGTCGACCCCAGTCTGCAAAGTGCCAACACTCTACCACAATTCACAAGCTTGTCTTGGACTGGACGGCCTGTTTAGCTAGCCGAAATTGTTTCCTCACAACCATTTTCTTTAACCCAAAAAATTTCAAACTTGAACCTGTACTTTCTGGACTGACATTGCTGGTTTGGAACTAACAAAATTGGGTTATGATCTGAGGTAGTAAAGGGAAGGTGTTGAACATACTAGCCCGTGAATTTGCTCTTCCAATTCTCTGACCCCAAAAATCTATCCAATCTTTCTTCCATTATAATTATCGAGCCTCTCTTCTTTCTCCAAGTGAAGTCGTGTCCTCTATAGCCGAGATCAATTAACCCCGCGTTAGCTACTGCCGCCCCAAACCCATCGATTAGGTGTTGCGGGTGAAGCTCACCTCTCGTCTTTTCGTTGTGACCAAGAAGGTCATTGAAATCCCCAACACATAGCCAAGGAAAGGCCGATTCGCCCGCTAGTTTCCGAAGCCTATCCCATGAATGTTTTCTCTTTGACCTGTCAGGTTCACCATAATAACCCGTAAAGCGCCACAAACCCCATTTGTCTGCCTGAACTGACACATCAATAAAGAACTTTGAGCTGCTGATCAAAGATCCTTGGACCCGATCGACCCAAAAAAGAGTCATGCAATCGCTTCTCCCGATACAGTCAACTGAAATGCACCCTGTCATACTAAGGATTTTTCGAATTCTCTTAGCATCATTGTTTTTCATCATATATGGTTTCAATTAGGAACACCATGTCGGGCTTCTTATCCTTCACAATGTTGCGAAGGACCTGAACTGTCTGTGGGTTGCCCAACCCCCGGCAGTTCCACACAAGAACACTCATTGATCTGGGCAGACCTGATTCAACAAGTCTGCCATTGACAAGTTTTTATGGCTCCAGCTCCATTGCGTCCTCCGTCCCACCTGACCCTCTTTTCCTTTTTGTTACAGCAGCAACATCAAATTCTAATTCCTTTATATCCTGGGTTTGAGGCGTGATTGCCTTGCTCATTAATGGACGGATTGGTTCCCATTTTCATCCACACTCGACCTTAGCCATGGTAAACCTGCCTGAGAATGCCGTCCGCATGGCGCATTGAGCCAATTACCGAAAGCACGTTCCACACCCGGGTCTTTTACTGCTAAGAAGAAGGCACAATTTTTCTCGATATGCCCTATACACCCACAATAATAACAAAAGGTTGGCAATTTTTCGTATTGAAACATCACCTGGACACCTACTCCCACAAAATTCAGTTTAGCTTTCCGGCGAAGTGACTTGCGAACATCAAATTCCACTCTAAACCTTGCGTATTGCCCCCAGCCTCCTTTGAAATTCATTGGATCAGATTCCACAAACTTTTCGATGGCGTTCCCGAGGTCCGAACATACTTTATCCGATATATAGCTCTTAGGTATTCCCCTTGCTTGGACCCAAACACTCATATGCCATAATTAACTGAAAAACGGGTTGTCATCCAGTGATAGTCTCTTAAGAAGGAGGGCGTGACCTTTGTAAGTCCACAACCCATCCTGCACAACCCGCATGACATCTTTCTCATCGTAAAATTCGAACAAAAATCTCGTCCCGCGCCTTCTGGTTGGATTCGGGTCTGTCAACTCCTTGATAGTTACCCCCATTGTTGGCCGCCAGTAGGATGCCATCTCTTGTAGCATGTTGAGGAAGTTTATGGGAGCGTCCGTCCAGAATCGACCCACAAAACTTATTACTCCTCTGTTATCCATAGTTTTTTGGTGCTTCATTAGCCTCATAAGACAATTCGAAATCATCATCATTCAAACCCAGATGGTCGATACTCCTTGCTAACTCATCCCCTTGTCCGTTTCCTTGATTCGTTTCCTTGCCTCTCTTTGACATTCTGGCCTTGCTCCCCAAAATAGATTTGCTACCTTACTGGTTCCACAGACCCACTGCGATTCCGCCTGAGAACAAAAGCCCTAGCTTGACTGGCGGATTCCCTAGTAAACGCAAAAGACCGAAACCCTAGCAAACCCACAACTTGCCGTCCAAGAAAAGACTCACTTTCCTAGTGAGAGAAGACCGCTTGTCCTTGGGTGGGTCTACGTTAATTAAGTATGTATTAGATGAGTGTGAAACATGAGGGTTAGAGATAGAAAGCGCACATCCTTGAACCACTGCCAAATTAAATGTTCGTTTGAGAACTAACATTTTCAGAATGAGTAATAAAATAAGGTAAAAAGAACTTTTGTTTTCATTGATTTTTAGATAAATGGTTGGTAAAATTAGAAATTTTAAATTGTACATTGTTTGGTAAAATATTTTTAGTTAGTGTTTTGAAAGTTTAGAATTACCAATATAAGCTTCATAATAAAATATATTAAAAATGATATGAATGTTAATCATTTTTTTTTTGGATACAAACAGGTGCCGAAATCCTGTCTTGCAATGACACGATATCCTCAAATTTACAGAGAGGAACCGTTGTTCAGAAGCGAGACTTCATCTCTCTCCCTAGCTTAGGGCTTTAGGCACCTGACTGCACCAAAAGTGGTCTCTTACACCCCACCACAAAGGGTGG
>JAYMTK010003612.1:0-12077 GCA_036897405.1 Pelargonium myrrhifolium | reverse complement strand
GTTTTTTTTTAATTTCAACCAATCATAATATGACACGTGGCAACTTAACGAAAAAGTTAACGGAAGCTAACGGCGGTGACCATTTTGGTTCACTTTTGGATAGTATAGTGACCAAACTGTTCCATTTTAAAGTACAGTGACCAGTCAACTTTTGATAGTACAGTGACCAAATGGGTCTTTATCACTAATTAAAAAATTGTTTTGTCATCATTAATAGCATCTGCTTTAGCACGAGTTGCAGGATTACAAGACCGAGTCAAGACCGAGTTGAGCTGAACTCGAAGCAACATCAGCTACACATCTCTTTATTAGCTTGTCTTGTTTACCATTTTCAAGAACACAAACAAACCGTTCATGTCTTTATCTATTTATTCATCTACTTTTTGTATCTTTATACGATTATAATAACAAGAAAGAGACAAAAACAAAAAAAGCAAGAAAGGTTAATCTGGTAAAATCACCCATCAATGCCACAGTGAAAAGCAGAGTCTTGACATGGAGGCAACCATGATTATCGCTGTGATTTCAGGACCGAACCATGAATTCGCCGACTGTGATTCGCGCGGTGGCTCTGTTGCTGATCTCCGCCGCCGTCGCAGCCGACTACGTGCGGCCGCCGCCGAGGAAGAACTTGCGTTTCCCGTGGAACCCGAAGCCCTCTTCTCTTCCCCAGCAGGTAACTCAGTATCTGGTTTTGGTGTCTGGGTCTGGATTTTCTTTCTCTTGCTCGTTTGTTTCTCGAGAAAATTTGTTTATTGTGAAACCCATTTGAGGTATCGAACTATGGCTGCTTTCTGGAATCTGGGTTCTGTTTGTTTTGTGGAAAAAATTGGTCCTTTAGTGGTGGATCATGTTTTCGGGAATTTATATGTTTTTTTTTTTTTTTTTCATTTGATTCTCATTTTTCAATGAGTTTTAGATTTTGTATTTTAGTGGAATCTTATCCAGATTTCTATTTTAGCTTACATATATTTATGAATCTTAGATGAGATACATATGAATAGTGAATTATCTTGAACAGTCAACCTTCAAAGATAAAGTTTGTTTGCTTAAGTAGAAAATGAAATGAAAATGAGTTTTGATTTACTGTTGGAATATTGAAGAAATAAATTGGGAAGTTTTGTGAAGTAAAGTTCTGTTTTTGATGCACAAAACAGGATATTGTTTGACATTTAGTTATTAGAAAGAGTTTTTGGAGGATTAGGCCACACATGGTATATGTGTTTTGAATAATTAGGCTATTTCAAATGGCTACGTATGAAGTAAAACTGTATTCGCATATCAAATCTTTTCAGCATTTAAAAGTTTGAGTTGTTTGGACATTGATTAAAGTGGCTGTATCATTTTCGAGTAATTTGAGGTACTACACTTTTTATGATAGGATAGTCTCGTTTAGACTGAAATATATTCCTAATCGAATGCATACTGCAGGTGCATATTTCATTTGCGGGAGACAAGCACATGCGAGTTACATGGGTCACAAACGATAAGTCTTCTCCGTCAGTTGTGCAATACGGAACAGTACCTGGGAGATACAATTTTATAGCTCAAGGAGAGAGCACCTCTTATAGTTATTTACTATATACCTCAGGAAAGATACACCATGCAGTCATTGGACCGCTGGAAAATGGCGTGGTGTATTATTACCGATGTGGAGGAGAAGGGCCCGAGTTTCAGTTCAAGACTCCTCCAGCTCGGCTCCCTATTACTTTCGCTGTGGCGGGGGATCTGGGTCAAACGGAATGGACTAAATCCACACTTGAGCACATCGATCAATGCAAATATGATGTACACCTGCTCCCCGGAGATCTTTCGTATGCTGATTTCTTGCAGCACCGATGGGACACGTTTGGTGAGCTTGTGGAACCACTTGCTAGTGCAAGACCGTGGATGGTAACACAAGGGAACCATGAAAAGGAGAGTATACCGTTAGTTAAGGACGGGTTTCAATCTTATAATGCTAGGTGGATGATGCCGTTTAAGGAGAGTGGATCAACTTCGAATCTTTATTATTCTTTTGAAGTTGCCGGGGCGCATATTGTCATGCTTGGTTCATATACAGATTATGATGAATATTCAGATCAATATAGCTGGTTGAAGGTTAGTTTCATAAATCATACTGTCATGCTTGGTTCATATAAAGTTTTCCAGTAATAGAAAAAAAGACGCAACAAATGTGAATTACTAAAATGAGAAATTCACGACGCTTTGCTTGGTTTTGTGATGCATAAAAGAGTATGTTATATAACTGTCTTATATCAGGCATCTAATCTAGTGCAGTGTATGATCAAGGAAGGAAACATTGCTTTATTGCGGAAAACTTTGAATTTACTGTGCGCTTATGTCAGAAACTGCAAAGTGTTTGATGATGGGTCGAGAGCGTTTGCTACGGAAAATGGAAAGAGAACATGTTCTAGTAATTAACTCAAACCGAAATAAAAGAACTAGGATTGATTCAAGTTAACAGGATTAAGCATATATATTTCAACCTAACCTTGATCATCTACCCTAGTTAACAAGACAAAGACCGAGCCAAGGACTGGGTCCTGGCTGAATTGTCCAGTCCGGTTCTAAAATATTGAATATATCCCTGAGATATTAGCCTTTGTATTTATGGATATACAAATTAAGATGTATTTTAACCTTTTAATCTTTGCTCATCACTGAGTGGTTAATCATTGTGCACATTCAAATTATTCATATAACTTCACCTTTGGTCATTCTCAATTTGTAGGCTGATCTCTCGAAGGTGGACCGAGAAAAGACGCCTTGGCTGCTTGTGTTATTTCATGTACCATGGTATAATAGTAATAAGGCTCATCAAGGCGAAGGGGATGGGATGATGGCAGCCATGGAGCCATTGCTTTATGCTGCGGGTGTGGATATAGTGCTCTCTGGCCATGTACACGCGTATGAGCGCACGGTACGACAAATACTGCTGCTTATTATTATCTATCTTCAAATTATTGCACTTGCCTTATACTTCGTGGTGATTGATCATGCAGAAACGTGTCAACAATCGAAAATCAGATCCTTGCGGTGCTGTACACATAACCATCGGTGACGGAGGAAACAGAGAAGGCTTAGCTCACAGGTTCGTCCTCACTATACCCAACCAACCACATATCGAAAACAGAAAACGACAAGAAAATATAGTTCATTTCTTCTCTCCCGACAGCACAGATTAGCCTCTAGCAGTACTTCAACTATAAAAGTTGGGGTAGTTACACGTGACCACCATGTACTTTACACGTTTTGTACATGCATACTTTAAACTT
This sequence comes from Pelargonium myrrhifolium, assembly GCA_036897405.1. Classification (NCBI taxonomy): domain Eukaryota; kingdom Viridiplantae; phylum Streptophyta; class Magnoliopsida; order Geraniales; family Geraniaceae; genus Pelargonium; species Pelargonium myrrhifolium. The sequence goes on along the minus strand of JAYMTK010003612.1, from coordinate 8,799 downwards.
TTTTTTTAACTTTCGGCTATCCTATACTATGCCATTTTTTGATCATGTGCCATGCACATGACCTAAAATCAACCAAAATCAAACTCAAAATCAACAAAAATCAACCAAAAATCAATAAACCGGCGCTCGAGTTTGTTGATTTTTGGTTGATTTTTGTTGATTTAGGTCATGTGCATGGCACATGATCAAAAATGGAATATTCTGTTAAAAAATGTAATATTTTGCGACTGAGAGGCCCCTCCATCAAAAAATGTCATAGTACAGGGTAGTCAAAAGTTAAAAAAAAAAAGTTTAGAGTATACATGTGCAAAACGTGTAAAGTACAACGTGGTCATGTGTAATTACCCCTAGATAGTTCACTGCTATATGCATCATTCAACAAACTAACTTATGACATACAGAACTATACCAATTAGCTAGCAGCAAATATGGATTGCATGAACAATAAATTAAAATGCAGAATTAGCGTCTCAGATCAACAGAAGCACACATACCACTGCCTCAGGGAAGATTCCAATACTTTGAATTTCCAAGAGAAGTTTTTCATTTATATCCATACTATCATACTGAATTTCTGAGCAGCCCATACTAGGCATCAGTCTTTGGTCACCATATAAGCCATTTTGGGAATCATAGAAATTTGAGTTTAGTCCCGCGTTTAAGATGCCCAATAAATTACTTTCTTGATCATTGTGTTCAGGCTTCCCACTAATTCTGTAACCATTGAGAGCAGTACGTCCAGTATGTGAGAAGTCAACTAGTGACTGGTGATTCGAACTCCCCTGCTCCAACTCTTCATCCAGTTCATATCCAGTTCCATATACATCAATATTAGTATCTTCGTTCCCACCACTCCAGACCTCTGCATTTTCTGCCTCTGGAATTAAAGCAGCTATGAGTCTCTGACAAAGGTGGGTCATATTTTGATCCTCCATCCCCTGTCCCATGAGTTCACCATAATTTGTTTCAGTAGAAAGCTTCATCCCTTTTTCATTTTCATTAAACCCAAATCCATTAAGGACAGCATTGCCATCAGCATCTAAAGGTACTGGTGTCGGTGCCAACAGACTGGATCCGTGATTTGCCTGAAAGAAAAATGTGGAGGTAGCAATACTGTAATTACTATTATCCATTGTAGAACTTTCTCAGGTAAAATATAGATTCTTTCATGTCATAGATTCTATAAATTAACAAAATCACACTTTCATAATATTTTAGATGTTCAAAAGATTGAAAAAACGAAATTGTACACCATGATCTAAACTGCATGCAAAATCATTAAACAATCATCTAAAGAATTCAATCAATGGCAGAAAGAAATTACATACTCCTTCCCTCCCAAAATGGGCGCCCTTGTTTCTATTTTGAGAAAAATTGAGCAATTAGTTAGTGTAGTATATTTACTCTTGTATTCTCACGATCATGTGTTATAACAAACTTAAGCGATACTAACTAACTTATAATTGCTGATAAAAAAAACTATCTTATAATAAGGATACTATTGACAATTCATGCATAACTAACTTCCTAAAAAAAGAAAGAGAACACTCATTTTGGGTCAAAAATTCAAGAGAAACAGTACACTCTTTTTGGGAAGGAGGGAGTATTAGATTTGGACGTGGTTGTTTAAGTATTCACATTAGCAAGGTTAATGTGACTTAGAGGCTAGAACACATAGAGTAGTCAATAATAGTGATACAATAATGCATTGAGAAAACAAGAAAGAATTAAAAGATCTAGATCAGTCAAAAATATATTTGGTAAAATTGTACAAATAAAATAAGTGCAGTTAATTTGATGAAGCATGCCACACCATGATATGTTATTTGACAGTTGCTAAATGGATAGTTTTTCCACAAAATCCATGACATGCTATTTGACAGTTCAACCAATGAAAAATAAGGACAACTAAATAATAATTTTTCCCCAAAATCCATGAAACTAATTTTTAACACATATTGCAGACCTATATTATCAAGATAATTGCATAATTCTTTTTCTCGCACAATGAGGTGCCCATGTATCTGTATATTATTCAGGATGATATGCAAAATTCAACGGATGAATATTCTATGCATCAATACAACTAGCCTATAATTATTAACGACTATATACAGAGAATTAAGAGTGTATAACCAAATGAGAGAATTCATGAAAATTACATTGGAAATAAATTAAGAAAAATCAACACATTTTCTTTCATAAAGTTATATTGCAGATACTATGATCGAGACCCACTAAGTAACATGCAATCAAAGGTGTTCTTAGCATACAAATATATTTTCCACCATGATTGTTTTCAATATAACATGAATCTAAATTGACAATTCTACATAACAAAATCGAGTAGGGAACAATGAATGTCAACATTATCACGTCAATTAATAAAGGAAAAATATTATTTAAATTGTCTTTAAAAGAAATGAAAGAGCACCTGTTGCTTTAAATAAGCAATGTCTGCATCAGACATAAAACCGAAGAAGGGCTCTATCTGCTTCCAGAATGGACTGGAAAAGGCATGACCTGAAGTGACAATCAAGTCAGTCAGTCCAACAGAACCAAGGGTTTTGGTGATAAAATAAACTCATCTTTCAGCAAGATCTGTACCAGGATTAATTACAGCGTTCACAGCAGCCAATAACTCTTCATGTCCATCATCTGAACCAACTAAAAAAAGCAACCCAAAAATAAATTGAAGACGAGACTATAAATAACAGATATCAAGGAATATGAAAATTATATTTCTTTATCATGGAGGACAAGTACCAAGAAAATCTGCACTTGAATTGATTGCTGTTTGTCGTTGACGTGTATACGCCTTACGGTCAGAAAGTTTCCTAGTCGGTGGACGGCCCGCCTTGCTGAGTAAAACATTTCACAAGACTATGAGATAGGCATCATATGAACAAAAATATTTTGACCACAAAAAATGGGGAGAACATATTCTAGATAAACAAAAAATGGGGAGAAACCTTTCAGTTTTTTCGAAACCAAGTCTTGCGCTTCTAAGCTGTTTTGCTGTTCCCACATTTCCAAGTTTCTCCACCGTCATCGGCACGAGGTTTCTTGTGGAACTAACTCCCCGTCCAGTCCTCCCTTGCCTTCGAACACCATCTCCCATATCTTCCCCAGAAACCAACTTATTTTTTCTTGATGGCATCACCAGTGCCGACACCTTTTGAACACCCAGTCCTGCTTTGTCATCAATCTCATCAGACTTTTTAGCTCTATCTTTGGATTTAATTTCAGCAGCCCCCGACTCCTCACTTTCAGATAACATAGCTGAAGACAAAGGTTCACCTTTTATTTTAATTTGCTGAGGAGAATTGCCAGATAACCGTCTAGCAAATCCCAACCCCATTTCACTACCAGTGGCATCAGATACAGAATCTGAAGCAGGTTGTTCATCATTGCTTGGAACAATAGGAATGAAATTTGTTCTTCTTGCTGTACGTGAGCTCTTTTGAGGCCTCTGGCCCGCCCAGTTGGCAACAGGTGGTGATGATGACCGTGCTGATGCCACACGTTTACGATTGTTAGCTCCAACAGCAGCAGGGGGCTTATTTGTACAGTGAGAAAGCTCCCAATCGCTAGAAGCAGTTGATCTGTGAACAACTGGGGACAGTTTGGGTGCAACACCTGATCCTGATCGTGGAGCCCGAACAGATGCATTCATTTTTGTGTTTGAAGTAGGACTAGCAGAATTAAAATCATCACGGACATTTGTCCTGAAATGGATTCAAAAAATCATAAACAAAGCATAATCAAACAAAATATAAAGGACTGATGAAGAATAGGTCATACTAGCCAAGTAAGAAATGAAGGAACATAGGACTGGAAAAGCAGAAGTGAGAAGGAGCATTCTTCACAAGAAAATGCAGTCAGAGATTGTCATGGGCAATAAGAAATGAAAATAACAATAAATAACTTCTAAAAACTATATTCTAAATATACAATGTCATACTTGTTAGCAGCTCTTAGATTCACTCTTTCTTTATCTGAGCCAAAAGGGCGATCTCTCCTATCATTGAGAAGAGAAGTGTTGTCCTGTTCAGGCCTTGGAATGGAAGAACGCATGCCCAATCCAGTCTGCTGTGAGACACAATCCGACTTTCCAACTGCAACAGGGCCATTAGTAGCTCCAGGCCTGTATTAATATTCAAATGAATAAGTAAAAAAGTCCACTTCAAAATAAGCAAGAATCCCTTCATGATTAAGACTATACAACTGAGGGAGATCATAGTTTTCATACGTCCTACACATATTCATTCTCTTCAAATTTAAGGAAAAATATTAATCATGGTGTTCAAGATCATGATATGGACTTGAGGTAAAGCTGAAATAGAAAAGGTTAATACAATACCAACCCATATCCCATTCAGGTATTTGCTAGAGAAACCTTAATTAAGTAGTGCCTCATTGCATCCCTCAAGTTTTGGCAGATACTCATAATTGGCACATATAGCAGATACAAGTTTAATGCATTAATTTCATGTATGAGACAGAAAGCACAGATGCTTCAGAACCATTTAGGTGCATCCTTTAAATTCATCTGGCTGCTTGCAAATAAAAGGGTTTTCTAGCATAGAATGATAGATTGATAGCACATGCAGAAACTATGATACGATGACAGCACATGCCGAAAATATATGATTGAAATACTGACAATGTTTTAATTACAAGAGACTATATGTAATTATAAATATGTTCCAATCTTCTTGCCATTCCAAACCAACGCATTTGGTAAATGGATTTTCCATGCCATTTCCAGCAGACAGAATATCCAAAACTGCTGAATTACCGGCATGGCAATGGCACTACCCTTTGCTCCTGAGGAAAAAAATGAAAATGTAACGCAATCATATTTACTGACTACCCACCCCACCCCCTCCTCTCTCCATTTTCCAAGTACAAAATTCTTATTAGGAAATGGGGCATAGCTATATAGCATGATGATAATAAGTTATAGCCAGTGATTTGGTGTATTTATAGTTCGGTAACTAAAAGTAGAACCACAACCAAGTGGATACAATCAATGGATCAAATTGCCACCATTGGCAGATGCATGGACCATTGAGTATACCTGTATCCATGGGAGTCATTACTCAACCTTGAACGGGAATCTGTAATTGGTCTTTGTTGCATTCCCTGCTTTGATTCCCGGTAGCCATCGATGGGCTTAGGCGACACCACACCTGAAGAAACATCTGGCTTTATCCCAGAACGTTTCTTCTTCATTTTTGGCTTTTCCCCCCAACCATCAACACCAATAGGTAATGTCCGATCCTCGCTTTGAACAGCACCGCTATTTGCAAGCCTTACAATATCCCTATCTCTATCCACAGCCGCAGATGGCCTAACAACAGCATTACTCCGCACATCCATCTAGATCAATAAAAAAATATTATCTTCTAACTGAAACAATGGGGTAGTAAAAAAAGTGGGTGCAAGCATAAAGAAAACAATGTCCACAAGATAGAGGCATGACGCATGAACAGATTTACCGGAGAGGATGGACAGTTCAGAGAACCAAAAACTTAATGGCATACATAGAAACATAATAAAAACATAATGAAAAAATCAGCATAGAAATACAGATAAGACCAGATAACCACATTTGAAAGCTACCTAAAGCAACCACTACATAAGGCAATGCAATCTACAAAACAATATGAAAACCACCATATAGTAGATGCAAGTTATTTGCATGAGATCTTGACAATCTTAACAAAGTAAAATACTACCAAGAATAATATGAACAAATTCAAGTAAAAAGGAAAGAGAAGGTGAAATATACAAACCCTCACATCCACCAAAGAAGTTCGAGTCCGTTTGTTTGGAACATTCTTTAATCGTTCTTCTGGCTTTTGCTGATCAAGATCAAAAGCGCTGGTACCTGCATGACTTTGAGTTCCCATCTTTCCTAGCCCTGTCCCTAGGACAGATCGGTCATTAGGAAAAACGTCTGATCGAGATCTCTTCTTGACTGGGAAGAACTTATTGAATACAGACAAGGCTTCATTGAACATTTTTACACGTTCCCTGTTAAAGAATACATGTTCGTAAACCAATCATGTCGCTGTCAAGATACATTATATACAAAGAACTACCTGGATTTGATAGAACTTTCACGTAAACCAGCCTTGACCCGTTTGAGTTCCTCTAATAAGGGAGACTGTGGCAGCTTGCCTTTTGAAGATCCAGAAGAAGACTCGTCCAGTGAAACACCAAGAGCAAGACTTATATTTCGTCTAAAATCCCCTGGTCGATTAGACTTATGTTCTGCAGCCACCAACTTTGGGTCAAAACGTAAGCACTGAAAGAAGTTTGTAACATCATTCACAACCGAACTGGTTCTTGACATGTTTGGAAGAGGAGATGGGTTATCCGTGCTCTCACGAAAGCTACTTGATCTCTCCATTGTACCAGAGACGTAGGATCCACGCTGCCCACTGGTGTATAATGGCCTATCAGGGCTACCAGAAGACAGATCAAACTTGCTAGATGTTGCCATAGCATCAATATCCACACATCTTTCTTTTCACAAAACTGACAAACACAATGGTGCATGACAAAACTGTAGTGCTGCAGCACATACAGGCCAAACTGAAAGTTAAAAGAACTACGACGGAGCAAAGCACCTGCAAAGGATAGAAACCAAATCAATTTTTTGGTTATATAAACTACTAAACCTTACAATTTATTGCATGTTAAAACGTTAAGATAATTAATGCTCACAGTGCCAAATTGGGTAGGGGTCCAAAAATAATCTTCATCATCTAAATCTCATAAGGTAAGAGAAAAAACTAAAGTGAGTATCATTAATCTAACATCCCCTTAAATACTCCTTGTGCTGCAAGTAGGCAGCACATCTTCCAAGATCTAATATAGGATTAAGTAACTGTCGCTAAGGTTTTTGTGAATGACTAAAAGATACAAATAAATATAATCACCAAATTTCAAGCCCCAACACTTTTTCCCTGCCCAGATAGGAAAAATAATACCATTTCATTCACTGGTAGTATTCAATTTTCTTTCAGTTAATAAAATTTAGTGTTTTTTGTAATCCCAGTGTCCATCTCACATCTTCAATAAATCACTCATATTTTAAGCACACCAATCACCTGCTCTTAGAAACTGAATCCAAAGTATCCCATTCTTCTAGTTTAGGTGTTCTTTCTTCGTAACTTTATTTTCAGCTTCATCAATTAACTAGGAAATGCCAACTTAATTGAACACTTGTGTAACATTTTGAATGAAATTGGAATTCCAAAGTTTTTTTCCTGCAGGAAAGTGCCAGAAGAATAACACCAATGTATATTTCCTGAAAAGCTACATCCTTTTTTTATATTACTATTGCAGAACATGGAAATAAGCACACACAACTGATCCATAGAGGTACAAGAACCCTTAATAGACATAACAAATAACATTTAAATTGTCTGTGTTCTTGTCTTGAAACTCAATGCACCATACTATAGCACAATTACAATGATCTTTTACTTGCAACCTACATGTTCCATTAGTTGCTAACTTCTGACGGTTCTTCATTTCAAACATGCACTACACTCCAGTAAAATAAAATAGACTTGGAAAGGAAGATAGTTGCAAATTAACTGATGTTGCTGTTATCTAATGCAACAGAAGCTCAAACAGTCCCAACACAATATCTATCTCATAAAAACAAACTTCAACAATACAAAGATGAAAGGGCAACATATGCCACAACCCACAATAATAAGTAAATTAATGTCACAGTATTTTGTTCTCAAAATTCACTGCATACGGGAAATTCAAACTAGTTCAGCTAATCGTATCACCATCATTCCATTATACCTGAAAGCAACCTAAACAAGTGAATCAACAAACATTTAATCCATGATCTCCACTCTTATTAAAAGCATCTCTCTTTTTTCTCTCTTTTTTTCCTTTTCCAGTTAGTTACACTATTTCCCTTCAGTTCACTCAATTCAATGCATCGTCCACCAAATTCGCAGATGGCACGGCAAATCTTCAATTCTTTTTACACATACCCTCAATTCCTTCTGATCATAAAAAATCAGATGCTTCATAACAGAGACTGCAGTACATAAAATTTGGGCCAGTGTTAGCTCAGAAACACTGTTTTGCTTCTAATTTTTCAAATATCTATCGAGAACTAGTTCAAAACCTCATAGAAAAATAATACGATGCCATACAAAATCAAACCCTAACAGTTGAATTACCCCGAAACTGTAAATAAAAACACAATATTTACCTTCTAAAACTCAAAAAATAACAAGGTACAGTTGCAATCAAAACCCTAGAAATCAAATCAATCAAAATTAAACAAATAAAAAAAAAACATATGTACCTTCAAATCTACCTCGTACCTCGGATTTGCAATAGCTGTAGCTTCCTGTAGCTTGGACGAAAATGAGATTTAAGGATTTGATGGTTCGAATTGGATATTCTGATGCGGTGGTTCGGAGATTGAGCTTCAAATCGAATGTTCGTACGAAGCCATGGAGGAAGAAGCGCCCTGTGTTTTGATCGGCAATGAGAAGGTCATGTGTTCAATTACTGTTGTGCCCATTGTTTCGTTTTATTGGGAAATTAAATGGCATTTTGAGGAGGGGTGTTTTGGGGATAAAACTGTAAGCTGGCTCAATAAGCTGCTTCCTTTTATATATGTGCTCGGAGGATGGACACTTACCTGTCAGTTCGTTGATTGATTTGAAACTTAAAATATGGTCCGAGTTAACTGTATACTATTAATTCTTCTTCTTCTTTTTTTTTTTTTTTTTTTTTTTATTTTTT
>JAYMTK010003611.1:0-12078 GCA_036897405.1 Pelargonium myrrhifolium | reverse complement strand
CTTTGCGTGGACAATGACCGTTCTCGCGGGGGCGGAATCGGATTTGCAGGGTGTGCCTTAGCTTTACCTGGGCGAGGTTTGCGCGAATGGAACTTGTGCGGGTGAGGCTCGCACGGGCTCTCGCGCGGGCGAGACCCATCTCTTGCTTGGGCGGGTCTTCGACCCGAGACTCGGTTCAATTTTTGGCCGTCTTCCGCTCGGTTGGCCAAGCCACACGTCACTTTCTCATTGGCCGAGAAGTTTCTTTTTTTTTTTTTTATGATGAATCACTTAACCTAAGGTCTCATATTCAATATTGAATGTCTTTTCCATAAATCCATTGAATAAGAACTGATTACATAAACACTAATAAATACTCAAGTAGTAATGTCATTTGTCTCAAAAATTGGACAAAATATCACATACAAAATTATGTGTTAATTAGTAAGACATGACACATGAAATATTACAGTGATGACATAATCAAATCAAAATACGTCAAAGATACAGTAGAAAGTGATAAATTAGACGGGTCGTGCCACAAATTGATGTGAAGATACTGGTAGGACATATAAACATTTCGCTTAAAACTATTTCAATGGACAAATAAATGACATGACATTTATTACAGGCAGAGTCACATAATGTGGTAAAACTTAGGAGTGTTAACCATTTTTCAAACTTAAATACATTAGATGGTTATGCAGGAGGAAATGTCAAGTGCCTAGCATCAACATTGATTGTTGTAGCCACCATTACCAACATATTTTAGAAGAAAAAACACCCACATGGGGTTAAAAGCAAAGATGAGTGAGCTGTAATTTTGTCCGTTGGTTAATATATCCAACAAGAGTAGACAGAGAGAGAGAGAGAGAGAGAGGAGAGTTAAAAAGGTGTTTTAAATATGAGCGGATGGCTAGCATTTGAAGCGCGAAAGAAGCCGAAACCTCTCTCTCTCTCTGGCTGGCTTCCATTCCCTATAATTGTGACTCAATCTATTTTGGCCTCTTCTTCCCAATCATCTTCTCGATCTCAATCCCCATTTCTCATTTCATTTCTATTCCTTTCTTTTTTGGAATTTTGTTAAATAATTTGGCAGTTTCCATCGCATTGTTTCTGATTTTCTTCTTGTGGATCTGTTGCCTCAAAGACTCGCAATCACCAACCTCTCTCTCTCTCTCTCATAGGTATTTATTTGCATACATTTTCTCATTTCAAATCTGCAGAATTGGCGAAACATTGAACAAAGACAAGGATTAATAATTACACAATCTTTAATTTTGTCTCTCCTGTTATCGTAGAATGACAAAAAGTGTATAATGCCCCTTTTTCATTGACTGAATATCTTCCAAAATTGTCCCCTGTTGATGTGACTGGTTTTAGAATAATTCATCAATGTTTGAACCTGGAATTGGATTAGTGATGATGATGATGATGGTGGAATTGATGTTGCAGTGCAGGTTTGGAAATAAAGGAGGTAAACAATGGTGCGAGTGCATCATCAGAGGTCTCCATCTATGGAGTCTCCTCGGACTGAGGTGGGCGAGATCGATACTCGAGCACCATTCCAATCTGTTAGAGCCGCTGTTAGTTTGTTCGGTGCAGTTGCTACCATGAAAGGGAAACCTTCCTTGCCTTCCTTCAAGAAGCAGTCTTCATCTCTCTCTTCTTCTTCTGAGGTACACCCGCCGCCTTCTTGTATTTTTTGTTTTGATCAACAACCAAGACGATACCTCTAGAGGATCAAACGTCTTCTTATATACAATCATTAAACTTATGATGCTTATGATGATTTGTTCCTCCAGAGTGCGAGAGCCATTGCCAGTTCCAATGGGGCCACTCTCGACAAGGAAAGCCAGCTCATGTTGGCCGAGAAAGAACTGAACAAGTATAAGCAACGCCTAGAGAGTGCTGAGAATACCAAAGCTCGAGCGCTCGCTGATCTAGAAAGCGCTACAAAAACGCTGGAGGAATTGAACACCAGCATCCGGAGTGTCAACCAGTCCAGGCAATTGGCCACGGCAGCCACAGAGGCTGCCATGAAAGTCCGACGGGAAAATTCTACGAGGGATGTCAATGATGATGGTGCTTGGAGGCAGGAATTGGACGATGCACGGAAGCAGTACAAGATTGTTTCGTCCGAACTGGATTCTGCCAAGCAGTATCTCACAAAGATTCGTCAGGACTACGATGCAGCATTGGAAGCAAAATCAGCTGCAAATCAACAGGCTTCCGAAGCTCAGTCTACGGCTGACCATCACAAAGATAGGGCTGCAGAAGTTCGAAAGGAAATTGCAACCGTGCAGGATTCGATTGAAACTATAAAGCTTGCAACTCATCAATCCAACAAGACGCTGAAAAAGATAAATGAAGAGAAAGAGGCCATCTTACGATCATATAAACCTGCCAAGGAAGAGGCGGAGAATAAACTGCAAGCACTGAAGGAAGAATTTGATCCTGAGATGGCCAAAAGTCTTGAGATGCAGCTTGCAGAAGTGAAGGAAGAGATTGAAGTTGTGCAGGAGGAGATGAAGAGGGCCCATGAATCAGGATTGGCTTCTATCAAGGTTGTAACTGATGAGCTAGATGAAGCAACAAAGGCACTGCAAAAAGTGGCAGCTGAAGAGAGTGCTCTTCGCACCTCGGTTGCTTCACTTAGGCTAGAGTTGGAGAACGTGAAGAAGGAGCGCGCTGAAGTAGAAGAGAAAGAAGAAGCTACGGAGACTCTTGCTGCGAACCTGCGGGAGCAATTAGAGAGTAACAAGGAGGAACTCAGAACTCTAGCAGAAATGAATACAGATGAGCATATCGCAAGAGTCCACCAGCTAACATCAGAAGCTGAAGAAGCAACACGGGAAGCAGAAGAGATGAGGAGAAACGCTTATGAGCTTAAACAAGAAACTAAAACTGCACAAGCTGCCATGGAAGAAGCAGAGAAACAGTTGCAAGTTGCTATGACAGAGCTGGAAGGAGTAAAAGCAGGAGAGAAGAATGCCATTGATGAGTTAAGGAGTGTGTCCACAGTGTGTGCCATGGATTTTGGGACTGGTGGTGCTAAGATCAGAATGTCAAAGAAGGACTATGAAGTTCTGTGTAAAAAGAATGAGGAAGCTGGAAATTTGGCTGAAATGAAAGTAGCAGCTGTAATGTTTCAGGTGGGAGTAATCAGTGCAAACAAAAGTGAGGTAATAAGTAAAATCGAGGCTGTTTGGAAAGAAATGGAGGAAATTCAAGTAGCCATAGATTCAGCTTCAAAGCAAGCAGAGATGTCGGAGGCAGCCCAAAGAGCAATAGAGACTGAACTCCAAAGGTGGCGCGAACAAGAGAAGTCTGAGATTCAGGAACACTGAGAGATGCCACCAGAAACATTCCCCTGTAATATGGTAGAATTCAAGAGCAGAATCTGCCATAGTCAGGTGGAAACTCAAAGATGGAAATAAGCATTAACCTCTTTTATGCTCTTTGATACACAGTTTCACTAACATCAATGGACATATGACCATGAGAGAAGAAAAAGTATGGAATGAGTGTATAGGTCTCACCTCCCAGTTCCTGGCAAACAAGCCTGACCAGGTTTGTATCTTCCAGAAAACTTTTGTTCAAATTTAACTTCAGATATGAGAACACCTTGTACTCCCATGGTTTTCATATCTGAAAACTCACAATACTAGCCAGTCATGATCGAACTTCAATGAAGAAAAAAAAAAAAAAAGCTAGAGTATTGGTATGCATTTTCTTGATTAAAGCAGTAAATATGCATTTCCTTTTTATTTAAAAGTATCAGCCTATAACTAAAAAGCATGACACAGGAAGTTTTTGAGTATTTGAGAGAGAGAGAGAGAGAGAGAGAGAGAGATGGAGACAGAGATTAATATATGCAACTAATATTGACTTCATAATCCGTGAATCTAAAAGTTACAATCTCTGGTGCACGTCTAAACCAAGTCAGGCTGGGGACAGCAGTAAACTGATTATCCAGCCAATATCTCAATTACACCTCATTAGATCCTCTACAGGGAAGTCATGTAGGGATAGCAGGTATAACCACTATTACATCCATTTATACTGTATACTGGAAATATAGGACCTAGTAAAAACATTCCTTTGTCTAAGGGACGCAACAAAGTGATTTGGGTGTCAAGTCTTGAGATTTACCATTAGTAACAGCACGGCACTGCGATTCAATCATCATTAACTTTGAGACCACCCAGAGAGTTGGATAGCGCATTTCCATTTCCATTCTGAATTCTTTGCAACTCAGATTCTATGGTTTTAGCAATTTCTGTTCTTTCAGCTGCTGTTTCAGGAAGATTCACATGGAAAGACCCTTGTTTGATTGGTTCAGCAGGTTCAGAGATCACAGATTGTTGCTTGATATAGTTGTAGAGCTGTTGATGAAAGGGGTGATCCAAAGAGTAACAATTAGCACTTCCCTCATCTGAACGTCGGGATGAACCAGAGCTTTCTCTTCTGCAGAAATGTGGAAGGGCTGTATAATCCATTATCTACACAAATCAAGTAACCCAACCAATTAGAACAGTTGCCAATGGATTGAAGAGTAGACCTAGTAACAAATCCATATTTCGCAACTGGATCCTTCTCTTGGCCTGAACTTTATTAAGATTAAACAGATAGTTAATATCAACCAAGCATGCTTCCTCACATCATGGAACTACATTTGGCCATTTATAATTATCTGACATTTAAATACACAAATTTCATCCCAGCCCTAGCAAAGAAATTAAATGTACTTAATACTTCCTTAGGGACATAATGAGATAACTTGGTAATCTTGACTTTGCTCTCATCCTAAACTGCTATGCATAGAAGATCAGGTTAAGATAGTTCTGCTGCATTTTCTTCGACTCCCACTCTAATGACTTTGGTCCTAAGAGTTCCTTATAGAAGTAATGCACCACCCCATCCATGACCTCTGGCAAAGGTTTGACTTCCTGATGCAGTCCAATTTGACAAAAAAGAGACATATGACCTACTCCAATGGACTTTCAGGGTTGCAATTATAAGGCTGCCTAGTAAAAGAAAATCAGGTTCTGAATTTATCTAAGGGTTTAATTTTATTAGTTATATTTCTATACCAGCTAAAGGTTCAGTGCAATGGTTTACTACGTAACAGGTTGAGCTCGATTTACTTTTGATCATAGGATTCAGAGTATAGGAAAATTGAAACTTGGACTTTCTCATTTTTTGTATTTTTTTTTTCACAGTTAAATTTTAAAACTCTTTTGCTTATGGATTTCAGCCTCTTGCTAGAAATTTCTAGATATCAGTCAGCAGGTTCCGGCCTACATAGGAGAATGAAGCTCCATGCACTATTCCAAGAATTATTATCATAGGTGTAGCCAGTTTCATCATCCATGTTGATCAAGATGTTCTGGCATGATATATCAATTTCTGTTACCGTGGAGAGTGGAGACTGAAGAAAATCCACATCATGCAAGTTTGTGTGTGTGTAATTATGAATGTCAAATTCATAATACCAGCTAGTTTGCTCCTATCAGTCAAATTTTAAGATAATGATAATGCGGAAAGGTAAACATGCCAATACTATATGATGGAGAAGATTTTAAGCAATGATGACAAAATTGGAAGTATTAATATCCCAACATTACCCTGAGTATAAAAAAAACACACCTTCAATAGCTCATCTCGCCCGCATCCTGGGAGCACCTGAACTTTCTTCCTCGTCCTCTCCTGCAAAAGAGGCTTGACAACCTGCTAATAGTTCAAGTATTAGGTCTAATAGATGCTAAAAAGGCTACACTCCTCACTACTTTGCAAAGAAACATTGATATAGTACTCAATATTTAAATAACAGAAGTAACAAAATATCAGTAGGAATTCACTTTGCACAGATACGTGGAGGACCTTGAATGATTGCACTTTGCATACAAGGAATCATACAGGAAAAGAGCAAAATTTTGTTGGCTAACCTTCCAACATGCGGCAAATACATATGGGGCATTCACAATGTAGTACGTATTTGTCTTCTCTGGGTAGTTCAGATCATCAATGGTGGTTATAACAGTCAGTAACTGCATAAACAACCAAAAAGAATTTGTGCAAGGGTTGAATATAAATTAGCAAAAAATTTAACAATACATTTAACTTCAATTAGTAGTTTACAAACATAAAATACAGACATCCATCCTTGACATTGAAAGTTAAGTCAGCTTGACACCAACTCAAATGCATTGACTTTACATATGTTGCGACTCCTCTATTTAGGGATAGTACAGTTTACTGTTTCAGATTTACATCCAAGCCCAAAATGGATGCATTTTCAATTTTTCCAAGACAAATATATTTCTGTTCTGTCTAAAGGGATACGATGCTTCATCAGAGTATTTTGCGTCCATATTGCCCATTGTGGAAGTCTAAGAATGCTTGGTAGTTAAGTCAGTTGCCTATAATTATTTCCTCGTCATACTATTCACTAATTTAGTTTTTTTCTTTTTTAAGTAACCAGTATTGCTGAACTCTGGTCTGAGGTTCAGATCAATTTATATGTATGAGTTGCTGCAAATCTTGTTGGCTCCAAGTACCTGAGTGAATTAGGATTATCTGATAGGCAAATAAAATGGGCACATTGTTCATTAGAAAAGTTGCATGAGCCTAAAGGAAATTAAGCTAAAGATCAAACGGAGAAAGACATTAATGATGGGAAAACAAGAAGACTGTCCAAAAAAAGTATAGAGAACACCAAGTGATACCTTTATCTGGCTCAGAGCTGAAAGCTTAAGCCCAGTCAGATCTAAAACCTTCACGCAGGTTGTAATAGGTCTCCCATGCTTCTTTGATGCAGAAGGCTGTGAAATAGTTTCAAGGTCAAACAAATGACAAGATAAATAAAGAATGTTCGTACTTGAATACTTACAAAAATCACACGATCGCGATACTCATTGATTTGTATGTGCGACTGAACATAGTAGTGGACCTATATTTCAGAAGAAAAAACATACATCACTATCACAAAGCAGAACTTTGCTATTTAAGAATAAAATACTTGAATAGTATTCAGATTAGACAGCAAAATAAGCATCTCCCTTAGAATTGACTTACTGATGCTTTATCAAATGTGCTGTGGCCTACACCTATAGCAAAGACAGGAAGGCCCTGTGGGAAAGGTTGTAACAAAACATGGGATGACATGCGGTTATCAATATAAACATCAATATACAATATAACAATGAATAAAGAATATGATACCTCTCTTGAGTACCCTGAAAGCCCTATAAGCTGGGAATCTCGCACTCCTCTATACAAATCAGTAGGAATAATGGGTTTCTACATCAAGAAACATCATCAGAATTTTTTACTTGAAATTTAAATCTACAAAATTAAAAGGCAAGAAACAAACAAACATACACAGCGACAGAGATACCATGACATGACAAATAAGCTTGCAGTGTGTGTGTGTGTGTGTGTGAGAGAGAGAGAGAGAGAGGGCTATTCGGATGATTACCATTATAAAATTCTACTTATAGTCAGACATGTTGACTTCTAATGGAAAGCGAACTTAAAACTAGCAATTATCAGTAGTAATAACAAATCCAATCAAATGACTATGATTTCTATATATAAGTTTCTCTTTTTTTCTTAAAGAAGAAGAGAGGAATACTGCAGTTTTCACACGTGCACAATTGAAATTAGTGGCCAAGCCAAACAACCTATACTACTCTAGCTAAATAGAAGAGTCAAATAACTAATATAAGATTCGGCAGAAACTATCAGTGAATAACAGTATAATAATTTTCCAAGGAAAACAAATGAAAAATAAAATTCACAACACTAGTGAGAGGTTTGCCATCTAAAAATGTTTGTACGTCATACAAGTCGTGAGCCAGTACAGTGTTTCATAGATTGACTGATAGGTTATTTCATAAGTTGTACGCAACCACCAGTACCCCCTAGGGTCTCTACTCTAACTACAGACTTTGAGATTAGCAACATGCAACATCTAGTTGACGTACATTTCTAAAATTAAACTTCGGATAACAACTTTTGCTTGAAGAATAAGTAGATAGATCTAAGAAGTATATTGCTCAACTGGAAGAAAAGCGTCAATGAGACAACTTGAGAGTAAAAGAAATCATAAAGCAAAAAAAATAAAAAGTCAGCTACCAGGATGAACTTACTGCCAATATGTTGTCAATCTGGTTTTGTATCCTCCAGTTTAGGCAATCCACTAACTGGAAAATTGTAAAGAGCACTATCTCATCAGAATCAACAGTATCGAAAATAAGATGTTTCCACTACAAAGATGAAGAAAAAGTTCTCAAACTATTGTATCTGAAAAAAAGTAGCTAACCATTTTATGAGCTTTGGAAACATTCCACTCTCTTGCTTTAAGAAATCGCACAAGAGTTTCAGATAAATACCCTTGATGGACATTCTGCAACTCAAGAATTAACCATTAGGTCCATAAAGGCAATTACAGAATGTAGTGTTAAATGAGATATCCTTCATAGTGGATAAAACTATCCAAAAAAATCAAAAGAAAGCTCAAGTCAGGCGATTTTGTCAGCCAAAAAGGTTAACAACAAGAAAAGAAAACAGAAGAGAGTGATAATGGACAAGCAGTTAAGCACACACGAGAAGAAGAAAAAAAGATACTAGATACCAATGTTAAAATGGCATGGTAATATTACTTATAAGCATCAATAAAACATCTCCCCACTAATTCAGTATCTGCATATCTTATACTCCCCTCCGTCCAAAACTGAGTGTGCTGGTTTCTATTTTGAGAAAAATTAAGAAGTTAGTGAGGTATATTTACACTTGTATTCACATGGTCATGTGTCAAGGGATACTAATTAACCTGTTATAAGAATGCTATTAACAATTCATGTATAAGTCTAACTTACTAAGAAAGAAAACACTATAGAGGACACTCATTTTGGGATGGAGGGAGTATATAATTAATGATCGAATTTATATATATATTCTGCTAAGCTATGTCACACTATATACTGTAACATCCTTGATTCTGAAGTACAAAGTGGCAAAATTCCCCAGCTTTTCATCAACTCATCTTCATCCTCTAGTTCACAAAATTAATTCCACAATATAAAAATCCACATGGTTATAGAGGATTTCTTACACTCCAATCAAACTTGGATCTTCATACATAGATTTCCACCAAATCTAGGACACCCAATGCAAACAGGTGGCAGAAATATCACAGGACCCCAAAACACCAAATTGTACATTTTTAAAGTAACAATGACAGCAGAGTATGTAACCACACTCAACTAAATCACAAAAACCCATAATAAAAATGCATAGCATCACAACATTCCCACCCCATATTTGTTCCACAAGCAACCCAAAATTTCACATATAAAACCCAACTAACAAGTCTCCAAGAAGTATGAATCTAGTAATAGAACAAAAATATGCAAGGATCTGTAAAAGCAACCAGTTAGCAGTACACATCCACAATCAGTACCACCAAAAACAGCAAAAAACAGAAAAATATCCCAACATCAAGTACAAAGCGGACAGATGCAAAATCCAGAAAATAACTATAAATAGTTAAACATTTCCAGCTCCTGCTGAAGAACAGATCGCCCAAAACCAAAAAGCCCCAGAAAGAAAACCAAACCTGGAATGTTCTCTTCAGCGGCTCCTCAACCGTCACTGGTACCCAAAATTCCAAACAATTAGCAACAAAAAAAAAAAAGATAAATAAATGAAGGGAGAGATCAGAGCAACAAAGCAGACTCACCTGCTTCCATCAATGCCTTCAACTCATTGACCGCTTCCAGTGAAACGATCCCCATTTTTGAGCTCTCTCACAAGAAATGCACCAAAAAATCTGATGGATATATACTTTTTGAGCTCTCTCTCCTTTTTTACTGCTACAGGACAGGAGAATGAACAGCGAGCGAGCTAAAGAGGAGTAAATGGATGGTCAATAATGGCGATTTTTATCTTCTTCCTCAGCTCAGCTGCTTCGCATTCAAATACCAGAAATTTTGTTTCATTATATAATAATATCTTCTTCTTCCAGCAAAAAAAAAAAAAAAAAATTGAGAACAAAAAGAAAAATGGAAGGTTCAGAATCTGAAGGTACATACACTTTGATTTTGGCTCAGCTGTGTGTTTACGTCACGGTGGTGTTTGAGTAGATCTGGACTGTCCATTTGTGGTCCTTGATTCAATTTAGACCGCCAGATAGAGATACCGTATTTATGGTAAAGTGATATAGTTGCTTTTTTGGGTGAATATATTTGTCGAATATTTAGTTAGGAACTCATTTGTTTAATTGTTTGTTGTTGCGTAGTTTTTTGTCACTAAAAAGAAATATTTGGGTCTCTATCCAATCAAAATAAATATTATTTGGGTCCTTGTCTCCACCAATATTTTTGGTTGTTAGAAAATAAATTAGTTTATTGGAGCATATTTAAATCATTCATAAACAAAAATTATCTAATTTGTCTTTTGGATTGTTGAAATGGATCAAATTAGATATTGTATTATTATAAGGGTGAAATTGTAGATTGTAGTCAACGAAAATAAAGTTAAGGTGAATACTTGCGAAACTGGTCAAATATTTATATAAAAATTTGTTCTTCTTCATTAATATCAGTCAAAAATATTGTGCATTTTGGGATTAATAAAAACTTGATGTAAGTGAGTTGTTAACTCGACTCAAGTTGTATTGTGCCTAATTTTATTTGGTTTATTGCTACTTTATACTAATGGTGAAGAAAAGAATTAGGGTGTGAATAATCGGTTTGAGATAATTACAGAATAAATTATATGTTAGAATCGAAATGATCCGATAGACAAGTATTTGAGATAGGAAATAAAATAAAAGCGAAATTGGACACCGAATTTTACGTGGAAAACCTCCAAAATTATAGGGCTAGATAGAAGAATTCACTATATATTTGGATATACACAATCTCTCTAATTATACAATGAGAGAACAATTAAATACCTTTCTCTTGATATTAGGAGATAAATTCTTTCAAATATATATCTAACTAATTGAGAGAATAAACTTGAAATTTTAGAATGGTGAATAACACAGCCACAACTCCTTTTTATAGAGACTTGGGCATGAAGTCATGGACACAAACAAGAGAGTGAAAGGGTTGCCACTACTTTTGTCAAAGCAATCCCACAATCCCCTAATTACTGAGATATGATATCAAGAGGTGGGACCTCTTAATAATGACCAACACCTAATAATGACTAACAAATTATTATGCAGATCTGTTCAATGCTTTGGCCAAAACGTACACCGACACCAATCTGGTCACCACCGGCGCCACTTATCTCATCTTCTACTTAAATCTTAATTTTCTAATAAAGATATGGAGTATAAAACACTGAAACTGATGAGCGGTTGCACAGCCCCTCAAAGCCAGGCCTCCATTATTGGATGTGCGTGTTGTGTAATTTTATGTTAGTATTTTTTTTTTTTCTGGTGTTCTCTGTAACAATGGAGGAAGTTAGGTAAGGAAGAAGATGTTGTAGGGTCCACACTGTTGAAGTTTGTATTAAGTGGTGGGACCATATCCTCTAGATTAAATTTAAATTTTAAATAATATAGAATGATTTTGTTTTTGATAAAGTGTAGTAGAATGAAAATTTTATTTATTTTTATAGAAGATAATACAGAAGAAATTTTAGAATGATAATATAAAATTTTCTTTTTATAGAAGAAATTTTTAATACATATATTTTTTATTTATTAATTTCTATTGTATTATACAAATACAACATCAATATTGAGACTTATATGGTATAAATTTTTTAAGAAAAGAACCGTTTCTGATTGTTTTAGTTTGATTGTGATTATTAATAGTTTTAGGAAAAATGAACTTGATCGACGAACATATCGGCTATGAGAGATACTCTGTATTGCTGATGGCTATTCGGAAGCATGATGTCAATGAAAAACAAAAATTTCTACGAACTATTAATGTTAATGAAAAGTGTTTCATGTGTACATATCATGTTGATTCTAATCATACTTATTATCCGTTGCAGTTTTGTTTGTAGTTTGGTTAAAGTAAATTGTATTTTGATTTTAAAATATGATTTTAATTTTTTTTGTGCAAAATA
>JAYMTK010003610.1:0-12078 GCA_036897405.1 Pelargonium myrrhifolium | reverse complement strand
TTTGTACCCTTTATTCTAGCCGTTTTGGCGTAATCTAGTTTGTTTTCCATAAATAAAAAAAAAAGAGTTGAGCCAAATCTCAAGGTTACACTAGCGTCCAGATGAATCGATGTGCATGACAGCATAAATGTAGCTTTGAATTCTTCAAACCGTGAGAGTCAAGTCAGGTGGTCTTGTTAATAACCGCGTCATTTCTGGCAAGCCATATGAACCAAAGAGAAATTAAACATGCCGATTTCCATTGCAGCTGAGCATGGTTATCGGGGAGCATCAGTGGCCACTTTGTTAGCCTTAGGGGCCGGGGGAGGACTGCCGACACGGACCACCATTTGAGAATCTCTGCCCAAACTTGAGAAGCCCAGCTGCAAGAGAGAATTAAGGACATGGTCACAGTCCTCAAAACTGGCATGGCTAAGTGAGCAAATGCAATTTGCAATTGGCATCTTTGTTAATTTTAAATATATTTTCTTGAGAAGCATAACAAAAATGCGTAAGCAAATGCCTAATGAGGGATTCTATTATTCATATACATTATACACTAGCATGCTAGTAGCTCTATTTCCTCTTTTTGTGTGTGTGTTTTTCATTTCATTGTATTTCTTGGTAGCCAATCACAAAAACTCCAAAGCAGATGAAATTCAAGACCATTTAGTGTCAGTGGAAGACTGAATAAGTTTCATTTAAACAAAAAGAGAAAAGACAAAGCAAAGGCTGCATGTTACCATTCTTCTTGTATTCTTATTTATTGCTCACCCAAACCCAATTGTGTTTTGTTAACGTTGTGTGATGACACTTCAGATGTCTCTCCTGAACATTTAAATTATTATAAAAAAATGAAAATCCGACTACCCATGCATGCATGTTTCTTTCTTGTTTCTTCTCAATATATTCTTTCCCATATACGTAAATGATAAGGTAAAAGAGACATGACAGTAATGGTGAAAACTCACAACTTTTATTACTTGACACTGCTCTGCAGCTCTCTATTTTCTGTATCACCTGTCACTCTTCACTAAGCAAACCAGAGAGAAACACACAGTTTCCATTTTCATTGAACTATTGCTTATTTGATGATTTTCTTCTCCTTTTTTTTTTTTTGGTTTGAGATGCCTTTTTTTCTATCTGCCATAGGCTCCACCCTGAGATTTCGAGGGTACCAACGTCTTAAACCGCTTGCCCCAATAGTTGTCAGTGGTTCGAGATACTTCCCTTCACTTTCTTTTGAAAACTCTCTATTACTTTCTCTTGAATACTAACAATAAAAACTATACACCTTATTGGAATGTTAGGGCTATCTACTTCTTCATTTATGTTCTCTCTTTTTTCACAATATAAACCCAAAACCCAAACCCCACCACCCATCCATCTATTCAATAAGAATCTCTTCTTGCTCTTTATTTGCCTATTTTCATTTCACACTCACCTACAGCTCCTTAATGCTTGTGTCCTCTTCATGGAACCAAACTCAAACTCAACAATATGTTTGGCTGACACATGCAACAGAGACAACCATCAGTATCTAAGCTTCCACCGCAAATGGAGAATGAAGCAGCTGATCATGTGATATTCTGGCTGGTGCTATCCCAACTGAGCTTCTTAATATTATTACCTGCTCTCTCTTTTTTTTCTTGGCCTTGCAAGGCTTTTGAGTTCTTGCAAACCCCTTGTGGCAGTGCAATTATTCTGTTTAATATTTAATGTTTTTTCTTCAGTTTGACCTAACCCCCCATCTTAACCTATTTGTTCTATTCCTCCTGAGCTTTTTTTTTACCAAGGATGTAAATTAAATTTGTTTATAAATAGTAAACTTTCTTTAGTTAATTATTGTTGTTACTTTATTCTTATTCTTTTCATGGATGTTTAGGATCTGTTTTGATACACTGGCACTGGTTCAATAGAATAAAAATGATGCTGTCAAATTAAGCTAGTGGGTCTTTGATGTGTTAAAAGAGACTCAAATACATCCTATATATATCTGAAAGCTTATGCTTACATTACAACAATAGAACCAATAATGGCAGTACAAAATATTTTTTGTCACAAAAATTTGAGTTAGTATTGTTCATTTATTCATATATATACACTGGAATGCATTTTTGTTGCAACATAAAAGGTAATTTATATGTGACTATACTTTAATAAACATGAAAAAGAACCCTCCTTGAAACAAAATTAATGACAGGAAAAAGAAGTCATACAAGTCTATATGCTTCAACGTTGTATATTTGCACAACAGTATAAGCCTATAATCAATCATAGTAATGATGAGGCTATTCTACCAACTCAAATTTTAAATAGATAAATAAACAAAACTCACCTTGATTAACCCAACAAGAACAGATGATACTATATAATAAACCATAAAAACAAGTAATTACTTGAAGCTAAAACTCAACTCCATATATATGCTTGAAGTGTTACGATAGAAATTACATCATTCGAACATACATTTCTTATTCGAAGAACAAAAAGACCTAAAATCCTATGGATGTGTTGTATGGGTGATGTTGATGTATATGTGTAATACTATTTACAAACCATACATTCATTCATTTATGCACGCAAAGTTTCGATATCAACATGAGGGAATGCAGAAAAGACCGACAATTTTTTTTAGACATCAAAGAAAAATAAATAAAGAATTGATAGAGACCAAATTAAGCTTTCAACATCCGCTGCCAGTAGTTACATACTGATTAAGAGCAGAGAACCACGACCTTCTGGTCTCAGCATGTGAAGCTGATCGTCTCAAGCCTGATCTTGAGTATCTAGCCAAGTTGGGATGATCCACATTATAAGGTCCTAAAGAAGGGCTCGTGTCCGGAGCTCCCATGCAAAGACTAGCGTTGATTTTCATGGATGGGAACCTCTGGCAGCTCAGGCTTCGGAAAGAAGATCCGAGAGGGGATATTCGAGGGCAATGGATTTCAGGCTTGCAAAACGGAGTTGTCAATGAAGCTGACTCAGTCACCTCGCTGGAGCATGTACAGAATGAAAGTGACAAACTCGTTCTTGCAATTTCCTTAACTGCTGGTCTTGTTCCCGGAAGCTTGACAAATGAAACTATGCCATGTCGGCACAGAGGGCAGGCAATTGAGCCTGGGGGGCCGTGAGCAGCATTTATGGTGCAGCTTGTAGAGCAGAGGTACAAGGCACACCTTGTGCAAAACTCGTGATCACAACCTGCACCATTACACATCTTGCATTATTTACTGCATGGTGACTAGAAGCTGCAAATGAAGTTATAAACTAAATACCATTGTCATGGATTAGCAGTATGTCATATTGAAAGAACAGCTTGAAGTGAACTCTAGGAATACATAAAAGATATGCATGCCAACCAAACTATAGCTATCAGGAATGGATCATCTAAAAATCAATAACATTAATAATCTGAGATTACTTTCAGCCTAAGATGATTCACTTGTTTTTATATTGTTGGAGTATATTTCTTACGATCAACCAAAGTATAGTGTCTAAATGATCATATATGCAGGTCACACCTCTATCACACCACATACAAGTTGCATGATAGAGAAACATAACATCCACAAAATCAGTACACCACCACTATCCTGTTTTTAACGGCTGAATATCTCAGTGTCATGGGTCCCAGTAGCACAAAATCCTCCCCCCCCCCCCCCCCCCCCCCCCCCCCCTGCTGGAACCACCATCAGCATGTACTATTCTACTCCACCTTCCCTTGTCTCCAAAAACAAAGTTTGGCTTTGCTTGAACAGTTACATATCTGTGTTACACTAGGGACAATGTAGGTGAAAGATTAAAACTCCTTTTGTGAATATGTTCAGACCATCTTGGCAACAAAATGGAGTATAAATGATCACGACTTAGTTAACTCTATAAGCAATTTAATCCTCAATAATCAAGGATAGAAATACATATTCCTTCTACCTTCCTCCTTGACCAGCTAACTAGATTTTAACTACTTTAAGGCAGAGAAATAGATTACATTTTTGGAAATAAGTTCCTGTCTTTCAAGGAAAATATACCTTCTGCAGCCACTGTGCACTTCCTCTCCAAACAAACAACGCAAGGATCTTGGCAAGTGGGTAGGGAATCACTGTTTCTCCATCCACATTCTCTGCAAATGACAGAAAGGGGGAGAGGAAAAGCAGAAAAAAATAGTAAAAATATCATCTAACTGAATAAATTGCAATGCTAAATTTTGTAATGTAATTAATATGAACTCTTTTACATTTTTTCATCATTTTTTCCAAAATCATGAAGTATTTTCTAAACAAGTACCTAAAGAACAAGAACAAGTTATATAGTATGCATTCCACTATTTTATTGTGCACTCAATGTTTGAGTTTTTAGGCATCCCTCTCAAAATGGGATCTTTGTGCTACAACTCCTCAATAAATAATTAGAATATTACAGATACTTGTGGGTTGTCACAAAACAGAGCACACGGAACCTTTGAAATTTCACAGAAGTCTTAGAGAAACAAAGTCCATACTATATATAACACAATTTATTGCATAGCACGCATCATGGGGTGAAGTAAAATAGCAAACAGAACACTGCAGTCTCCAATACCTTGCAATTTTTGTGATGCTCATAAGAGGAAGAGACAAGTATGGGGAAGGAAGAGCCTGTAACCGGACTTCTGGCTGTGTGTTAAGAATTTCCTCGAGCCAATTTCTATGCCACGAACGAGCAACCATCAAGGGGGTCCATCTTTAAAGTAATAAAGATAAAACAAAGATAAGTTAATGGTTTATGATTGTTAAGGGGAAAATATAGCAAGATGCTGAAACCAATGAAAATTGAAAATTCATGATTTTTATTCCAACGGAGTTTCTCTGGTATTCTGTACTAGTTCAAGAAATTGGATTCTAAATGATACACAGCACCCTTTTTGCATAAATTTGAATGCATAAATCCATACATGGTGATATAACATAAAAATATTGAGACAATCCAAAATCCATGTCAGACCAGGGACTTGGATGACCCAACCCAATATGAATTAGGGTTGGTGACAAGTTTTAAGTTGCCACAATATCAATGAAGGAAATTATTTGTATTGCTGCTAAAACCTCTATTTTGGTCACCAAATACATAAGTTAACTAATTAAAAGGAAGAACGAGGAACATAAATTAGAAACTTTACAAAGTGAACTCTCCATTTTTTGCATGTTGTGCTCCAAGATTTACTGATTCTCTTTAATTGCCTCTTATTAGGATGACAATGATGAACTGAGCCAAAGTAAATCCGGGCATTTCAATGTTTCAGCAACAATCTCTAACCTACATTTTCTTTTTCCTGATATTTATAGACCACATAAGAAAAGGGATAGATTTATATAACTACAAGGTTCAGTTTCTTCTCATCTTCAGTATTTCTGGGATTATGTATTTGACTACTAGAGAGTAACTTTCCATAGTTATAGGCAGATGACCCATACATTGATCAATTTGGAAAAGTTATCTTCTCAAAATAATAAGCACTAATCCCATAAAAAATAAAACTTTTAACAGAGTACTTCACAGAAGAACATGCACATGTATCCACAATTACATTAAAGATGTGGCAATTAACAAGAATTAATATAGTTTAAAAACTTTGGGACACTTAGGGTCTATTCAATTGTGGAGTATTTCTCCAGTTTATCATAAAACAAAAACTGGAAAACTGGTTTAGTTGCATAGTTTTCTATTTGGAAAATTGGAAAACAAATTTTTCCAGTTTTCCAAAATAACTTGAAAATGGAGAGCTGTTTTTTAAGTTTTCCAAATAGAAAACTCATTTTTACTTCTTTAAGTCTCACGAAGTATCTATTATG
This sequence comes from Pelargonium myrrhifolium, assembly GCA_036897405.1. NCBI lineage: Eukaryota > Viridiplantae > Streptophyta > Magnoliopsida > Geraniales > Geraniaceae > Pelargonium > Pelargonium myrrhifolium. The sequence goes on along the minus strand of JAYMTK010003610.1, from coordinate 6,268 downwards.
CATAATAAATGTTTTTATTTACTAATTTAAAATTTAATTAAAATTGTTTTCTATAACTAAAAGGGCCCTTAGTTTTCCTTAAGGTGTACTTGAATAATGGACTTAGCATGAGTTTTCTTCCAAAACAAACACAGAATACAGCAGGTGAGAGAGATGAAATAAGATATATGACATAAGAACAACTATATAGGGTGTGGATAAATAAGACACGTACCCATGTGCATTCTCAGCAGTCAAACTAGCTCCCTTGGCCATTAAAAGCTGAACCACAGTAGATATTGTAATAGTCAAACTTCAACATAAATGCTGGTGAGCTATTAATAATTTCTGAGCAAGACATCGTTTCATTCATTTCTTTGCAGAAACTTACTTGACAACATTGTGTATTCCCACCACATGCAGCATAATGAAGGGGCGTGCTTCCTGCACCTGCAAGGGAACAATCAAAATTCAATACTGCAAACAAACACACAACCTTAAGGTTAGAAAGGCATATTATGGTCTTGAAATGCTTTTTACTTAGATTTATTGACGGCAAGAAAGGAGTTCAAAATCAACTCGTACACTCAGGTGTTAGATTTTTTTATAGGCCTAAGATGTTATAGATACTACTTATCTACTTTATAGGTATTTCTTTGCTATCAACAGAAAGAAGGTACTTGTCTCAAGAAGCTTATTCAAAAGGCTTAGAACCAAACTTACTTAGATGATTAACATATGATTGAATTCATATATTGTTAAAAGCACAAAAATCTTTCTTTACTGAACTTCTGTCACATTAAATTAGATTAAAAGCCAGAGAAACGCAATATTTTTCATTAAAGCATTCCAAAGAGTTTCCATGGAAGCTTTAGACGAACAGGAAAGCCTTCAAAAAAGAAAACGAGATTTGTCACAATCACAGTGCATCAAAGCTTTAGGTTCCCACTTGTCCTAAAAGGGATCGTGAGACTTATCATTCGTAACATTAGATTTCAATCATAATGACAAGAAAAGTCTCACTCTTTAGTACCAGTTAGAAACTAATGTTTTGAAAATGAACAAAGATCAATTTTGAAATTTAATAGCCAAAAACTGTTGGAGAGACCATTTGGTACTGAACATAGAGCGGATAAACTTTAGGCCATATAAGGGAGTCAATAAACAAAGACAGACGTGCGTTTTCATAGTTTTAGCAGAATCATATCTAATAATGAGATATCATAACCTTAACATCAAACAAAGTTTGAAAAAGAAGAAATGGAGATAAAAGAGTATGGTAAACAACAAGAAGAACAATACAAAACAGAAGTTCTATGTCAGAAAGGATTTCAAACATTAATATCAGTAAATAGTAGCACGGATTTGAACACTGAGAAATGGATAATGACCATGATAAACCGTATCAAGGAAATTACCTATTAGATCAATTGTAGTTCCATCTTCCACAGTGACCTCGGAAACAGAAGCTCCCAAGTCCAAGAGCAATTGCACACTTTCTACATGGCCATTCAGTGCTGCCATATGCAAAGCAGTTATTCCTCCATCAGCAGGTCTATTAATCACCTCAGAAAGAGCACTGGTGCAAGCAAAATGCAACATGAAAGTCAACAAAGGAGCATGACAGAAATAAGAACCATAAAGGTGCAAGAGGGCTAAAAAATGAAGGTACCCTTCATCAAATTCTATGGTAGATGATTCTTCGTATGGTCTTTTACTCAATATATTCCAAAAATCAGGGATGCTAGGAATATAATCTGCAAGGAGGAGCCGAATGCACCGAGTATGGCCATTCAAAGCAGCTAGGTGAAGTGCTGTGCCCCCATTAAGATAATCTACTCTGTGAATCTTTGACACCCAATTTCAAAAATCATGTCATAATCTTATATCCCACAACCATCTTAAACTAATTATGAACAATATTACAAGCAAAATGGCCAGAAAGAAAAAGTCTTACATTGGCTTTATAAACCATAAGAGTCTGAACAACCTCCCAGTGACCATGTTGGCAAGCTTGCATCAAAGCCGTCTATACACCAAAAATGAAAGAATATTATTGATACCTTTTTTTAAATTAAGTTTTCAACAGACACGAAGTTCATATTACCTGACCACGATAATTCCTGAGATTAATGTCAACTCCGGACTCCAGCAATAAAGAGACTATCTAATAACGCGGATCAAATATACAAAATAGCCATATTATAACAACTGAAACGTACACATTAAGCGAAATGGACCATTTGAAAAATTGTACCTCATGGTGTCCCTGAGCTGCAGAATAATGTAGGGGGGAATTGCGAACACCAAATGTGGAATACCTCACGAGGCGAGGGTTGTATTCCAGCAAAGCTCTGGCTTCTTGAAGGTCCCCGTCTCTTGCTGCTGAAACCAGGCGCTCCCCGGATGCCGAGCATCCAAAAGAATTCCCCACGAGGCTCAGAAATTTCATGATCCTCGGTGAACACACACACACACACAATCCCCCAAAAGGGAATTCGAATGAACAGACTATTGAAACCAAGATTGCATCCTGATTCCTAACCTTCACTAAAGTTGTAATTTTCACAAAATGTAAAACACAGAAGCCTAACCATCAATATCATCAAGCAATCCTCATTTCCACCGAACAATAAACCACCGACATCCCCAAGAATTGGTTACAACGACCAGAGCCTCAGTGGATGTTTCCAAGACAAATTATAAGGTAAAATAACGAGATAGATTCCTTCAATTATTGGGATACGAAGAACAAACCACTCTGAAACAACCGATTGAGAAGTCAAAAGTGGATGTAACTGTTTGTCTACAGATTAATTAATAAACGAACGATCTCGACAACTCCGAGAAACCCAACCCAACAAAACACAAAACAAAACAAAAACAAAACCCCAATTTTTGTTGCGAGAAAATCAACCCTGCCTTATTTGAAACCCCCCAAAAGCAATCGCAATTCACAACCCAATTCCATAAACCCCTGAAATAATTTAAATACATAAATGAAACACCAACCTCTCAAGAAGAAGGAAAAAGAAAATCCTTACGCGCAATTAGAAATAGTGAAAAACATCTCCAAAAAAGACCCAGATGGAATATCCAGGTTTGATCGAGATGTTGATGATTGATGGCACCTGGAATGACGGTGCAATGTGATGAGCAATATGGAAAAGAAAAGGATGGAATTAAAGAAAAAGAAATTAAATAAGGAAAGAGGAGAGAAGTTGTGGGACAATGTTCTTTAAATGGAGACAACGACCCATTTTACTACAACCTCAAATCAACCAAGATTGAACTCCTCCAACAAAATCGTGTGTCCATCATTGCATCTCACTCAACTTGGTTGTTGAGCTTTTTATTTTCGTTTTTAGTTACATGAATTCAACTCCAACGACCATATCAACCTTATCCTTCCCACATTTTTATTCATTCCTCAGTTCGGTGTGGTGGAATTTCCTGTGACGCCATGAATTCAATTTTTATGTTATTTTTTACTAAAGTCAGCTCCATCGATCTCTTGTCTTACCACATTTTTATCGATCAGTGTCTACAAATTATTGTGTTTGTTTCTTTTATATATATCATTTATGGTTGTCATTCATATATAAAGCGGCAATGAAGTAATTACAAAACTGATTTGGCATGGATCATGTGATGGCTATAATGACAAATACATTACTACTATTCTATAACATGATATGAGTTACCACCTTCCACTTTACATCTTTTCATTTTACCCTTATTGCTCTTTCGCTATCCGGAAAGAACAAACAATGTGGTTTTCACAAAACTAAATTTTAAGGTTCACACAGTTCTCAGCCGTGCAAGTACATTGAAAAAGTCGTCGGTGAAAGAGATGTCTTCAAGAATCTATAACTTTCCACAAATTAGGAGATTAGAAAAAATGATCTCCAATTTGCTGGTTTAAAAGTCACACCTACACGTGAAGAGCAATGTTGATTTAAAAGTCTTTCGTTTGTGCACGTGTCGAGCTCATTGATAAAAGAAAAAAAAAATGTGAGACTCGCACATGAAAGAGAGTGTTGAAGTAGTGATCTCACACATTGAAAAAATATAAAGATAATGAGCTAAATGTAATGGTGGAATTCATAGCCTACCTATAAGATTAACCTTTAGTATAGGAAGCTAAAACCATCATATGTAGCCTATTATGAAAGTTAACATAGTATCATAATTGGTTTTGATCCAGGTCTTGGCCTAAAAAGTGACTCGTTTATGTTGCCTCCTCTTGTGGTCTCCGGCCCGCTAGTAGATAGTCATGCATGCAACGGCCCACGTGTGGAAGAAATAAACATACACGTGACGTGAAGGGGAATGCTGATCCGTGATTGTGCACGTGTCGAGCTCACCGATAAAAGGAAAAATGTGAGACTCACACATGAGAGGGAGTGTTGAAGTGGGTGGTAATGTCCCACATTGGATAAATATGAAAGAAGTGAGTTACATATAATGGTGCAAATGAAATCTTACCGGAAATGTCCCCCTTTTAGTAGTGGAAGCTCAAGTCATTATAATGTGTAACCTGTTATGAAAGTTAACACAATTTATAATTTCAGATAACATAGCAAGCCTGAAATTGAAGCTATGCTTTCAGTTTGCAACTTTATAGCTAATAAAAATATAATTACGCTGAAATTAAAGTTATGCTCTCAGTTTGCAACTTTATAACTAATAAAAATATAATTAAATTATGTATCGTAACCGATTCTTTTCATCTTTACAAGATTATCAGTCAATTTGATGCGGACACTAAAAACAACAGGCCACATGAAATTTTTTAAATCACGTACTTAAGCGGCAAAAAATTATATGTAAAATGAAACAACGTCGCCTCTGCTCACCTCGTAACTTAATTAGGCAAATCATGTAAGAACATCATAAGGACGTGTAATAATGTTAACTTTTTTTGTCATATCAGTAATTAATGAAACTCTTTTGTATAGTATTTTTTTTTTTTTTTTGAGGAAAATGTGAATTAGCACCTACATTCATGGATTATCATTAGCCAAAATAGGATATAAGAAGGACGGAATAACAGTACTAGACCATTCCCCCCATACACCCCTGACTCAGCAAATTTAGTGACACTATGAGCTGCTTCATTCACACCCCTTTTAATAAATCGAAAATCAATAGAAACAAACTCATTGACTAAACGACCAATATCACGAACAACAAGCCCATACTGGCTTTTAGCAAACATACCCCTCTTCAATGCATCAATCACATTGGCCGAGTCACTCTCCACCACCACGGTCCGGTGTCCCACACGCAATGCCCACAACAAAGCCTCCCTAATCTCCATAGCCTCCCCCAACCGAACCTCCTTCCCCCAACCACCCCCAACCCACCTGCCATCATTACCCCGAGCCACCCAACCCACACTACTCCCCCGACCCTCACCAAAGAAAGCAGCGTCCGTACAAATGGACACCACCCCCAAACCCGGGACCTCCCACCTAGAACGGTCCCTGGAAGCTCCCGCCACAGCAGCTCCATTTCCGCCTCCAGCCCACACCCGCTTCTCCGCCTCCTGGGCCTTCACCCACCCCTCCCTTGTCTCCGACGCCACCTTTAACACCTCCTCCCTCAATTGTCGAACATTCTCCCAATTCAATAAATCCCTTCTTCTCCAAATAGCCCAACCTAAATAGAGCGCCCGACATACCTCAACCTTCGTCCGGGCCTTAATCAGTGCTCTAAACCAACTCCAGGCGTCGTTGTGACCATGAAATGAACTCAAAAGACCCAACTCCGCCCAGCAATCCCGGATATTCGGGCACCCAAAAAGAGCATGCCAAGTGTCTTCCACCACCACCCCACACGACCGGCAATGGATGTCCACATCAACATTCTTAGAAAGCAACTGAGCCCCAGAAGAAATGCAGTTTGAAAACACTTTCCACCAAAAAATACGTACCTTTGGTTGCACCGGGATTGCCCAAAGCTTTCTCCATAATTCAACCTCCCCCTCCTGAACCAAAAATGGCCTCAGAAATTTATACGCACTTTTGACAGAATACTCTCCATCCGGTTCCAAAGTCCACATAAATTCGTCCTTAGCATGAAATATAGGAATAGGGATATCCAGAATTTTATCCCGAATTACCTGCGGAATCCCCAACGCTTGCATTCTCGTCTCACTCCAGCCATGATCTCCATACCCAAACAACTGGCTGACTGTGAAATTCCGAGCCCAATCAACCGGCTCCACCCCCCCCCCCACATCCGCATCCACCCACCTATCCGCAAACACCCTTATTTTAGTACC
>JAYMTK010003609.1:0-12079 GCA_036897405.1 Pelargonium myrrhifolium | reverse complement strand
TAAAAATTCACTACCGGCCTCTCCAGTGACAAGAATTATGTTTTGAGGGCAAAATGGTACGAATAGAGGCAAACTAGATGGAGAAATGTAGCTAAATGAGTACAAACTAGCATGAATTAGGGTCGAATAACTAGTACATTTTACTAGTTATCAACTATTCACGGGGGCGTGCTCTGATACTGTTCATAGGGACTCCTCGCCAGACTTGTGAGGGTGCGCACCTTGTTGCGCCACGTGCCCTCTCATCCTGGGTCTAGATGGGGCTAAATATTTTGGGCATAAACACTTGTCTTTGTGCTAGAGGTTGTCCCACTGGCTTCCTTCTTGTCCTCTGAGGGTGGCCTCCGTCTAACAGCAACGATAAAGGTAATTTTCTTTATTGAACCTTTCATGAAGGACGTCCTTTCCAAGGATTCTTTTCTCGGGGTCCTGGGCCCTTATTTTTCTTGATCCGTGGGCTTATTTGGACTGGGGGACCTTCCTTTTTCCTTCAGTGTATGGGCGGTCGTCTTAGGCTTTTGTGACAGAGTTGTCGGGTTTTGCTTGGCGAGAGTTGCGGTCCTCTTAGCTTCGAGGATAGTCTGCTTAATCTTTTTTCCCAGGTTGTTTCCTTGGTTTTGTTCCAATCCCTAAGCCTCTTTTATCGTTAGGGTGCTGACGGACGAAAGGCTCATTCGTTTAGTCGCGTAGTGCGAATGGTATTTCGTCATAGATGGTGGGTTTAGGAGCGACGCCGTTTTTTTAGCATGACGGCTTTAAGGTTGTAGGAGGAGTAGATGACTGTCGTCTGTTTGTTCTCATTCTTGACCTTTCTCACTAGGTGCTCCCGCAACTTTCTGGGATTGGGTCGGAGGACAGCGAGGTTTAGGGGCGACGCCGTTTTTTTAGCATGGCGGCTTTAAGGTTGTAGGAGGAGTAGATGACGGTCGTCTGTTTGTTCTCATTCTTGACCTTTCTCACTAGGTGCTCCCGCAACTTTTTGGGATTGGCTCGGAGGACAGCGATTCCGTGGTCGGTGGGAAATTTCACTATTTGATGATTTCCTCTCAGAACCATCTCAAAATCATCGTTGAGCGGGCGACCAAAAATGGCGTTGTGGTAATATAGGGTTTCGATCACGATAAACTCACTGGGGAAAGTTCTATTTTTTGGGAATACGCCCAAGCCGACAGAAAGAGTCAAAGTGCCCTTCACCGTGGTGATAGCGTCGTTGAAACCTATAAGGACTCCCTTGAATTCTGTCAAGTCATTAGGTTTCAGCCTCAGCTTGAGGAAGGCGTCCCAATAGAGTATATTCACTTGACTACCAGTGTCAATGAATACCCTTTCAACGTTCTACCTCGTGATAGCGGCCCTAATGATCAAGGGCTACTTCCTTATCTCCTTCGGGGCTAGCTCTTCCTTCTTGAAGTAAATCGTTGCGTCATCATCTTCATCTTTTTCCTCTTCTCCAAAAGGAGTCTTTTGGGGAGGTTCGACGTTGGCATCCTCCATTCTCCACCTGGTCCTAAGGAGCTCTTCTTTCCATGATCATTGCTATGGTCCACGTGTCATCTATGCAGTGGTCCACCCTGTTCACATTTTGAGAACTCCCGGCATGGTCGTTCCCTCCTCTCCCTCTCTTTTGCCCACGTCCTCCATCAATGAGGAATTGGTCGATCTTTCTAGTGGGGAGGAGCTTGTCGATCGTGTTAGCGAGGACAAAGCAGTCGTTGATGTCGTGGCCGTGGCATTTGTGTAGGGTATAGAAATCACTCGGACGGTTGCCCGGGTTCGTCCCTCGGGATTTGTTGACGGAACGATATCCCCAGTTGCCAAAAAGTGTTCGAACACCTTCTAATATGTGGTGTTGAGGGGAACGTGGTTCTTCACTGTGAAACTTTTCGTGTGGTGAAAGGAGGAAGATCAGCACGGAGAGGGGTGTACGTCTGGTTCACTGATGAGTGATATTTTGGACTATATTTTCAGCTCCTAAATACATCATTTTTAGCACATTTGTCCTCTAATTTCACTCATTTTGGTGCTCATGGGTCTTGTAAATGTTGCATTTTATACTTGGTACTATAATTTGGGGCTTAGTGTAATATTTGTATTTTATGATCTAAATCTGACAAAAACAGCCCAAAACTGACCTTTAATTTGAATATTAATAGTTGTTAAGTTGGTTAGGTCAAGATAAAGGCTAGGGGCAAGCATAAGAAAGGCTTGAAGTTCAAATTTGGTACAACAAGGATTGTACCGCGACATAGCTACTAGTGTCGCGACACCATATCCTTATTCGCGAAGTTCAAATTCAAATCAAAAGCTTATCTTGGGAGGATCAGTACCTGTGGTGTCGCGGCACAACTCACTCAACAGCCTATAAATAGGCCATTTCAGCTCCTATGAAGCATCTCATTCCATTTCATCACATTAAACACATATTCCACTCATTTCCCCACTTCATCACTACCATTCACACTAGAGAGAGGAAAACCGGAGGAGAATTAAAGGAAGCTAGGAGAAGAGGATTGACGACCCTCTAGTCTAAGGGTTCGTGTTCATCAACACGAATCAATAGCAAGATCTTGTGAATCCCCCTGTTAAGGATTGTAAGTTTAGTTCTTTACATATTGTTCTTGATTTATTGTATAACATTGAGTTTTATGAACATGAGTAATTTGCTAGTTGTTTATACCAAAAATATTTGGCTCTTCGTAGACCAACGACGGCAGGACGCGTGGCACCGCAAGAAGTGCCCCTCATAAGTCTGGTAAGACATCCCCATGAACAATAACAGAACACGTCCCCGTGAACAGTGATTGAGTTCCCCAGGGAAAGTAAAGAAACGCTGGGGACCCAGAATGCTGAGGACTTGAGATGTCTGGGGAGTGGATTAGCGATTCCCTAGTCACTCTCTGCCCACGTTCTTTCTCAACAGACTTGTCCAGCTGGCGTAACTGGATCACAGCTGGCATAACAAACTCTGACGTGACAGCTAACAGGATCGTGCGCCTCTACCAATAAGGATGAGCCACTTGGACGCCTCCGCCGAGTCAGCATTGACCAAGTCAAACATTCCCGTGGGAGTTGCTTGCCGCCCAAGTCACAGAGCTTGTGGAGCTGGAACACCCCGCGAGGAACTAAACATCAAAGAAATCTATAAATACCCCTGTAAACAATGTAATAGGGATCGATTCCCAGATACTAAGAGAAACTCTATCAAATTGTACTCTAAACACTCTCTTTGAAATACGAGCTCTGTTCTTGTGTTGTTTACTGTTCTTCTTTGTTTACTGTTTTTGGTTCTTTCGATTCTCTGAACTATTTCTTCTTCATTTCACTTGATCTCTTCTCATTTACTAGCGTCCGTGTTTGGATCTAAAAATCAAGATGCTAACAGTGGTTCTATTACCGGGAACGATTTCAAAACCAAGTTCCATTTTGTTTATGCCCAAAATATTTGGCTCCATTCAGACCAACGACATAGGGGCGCGCGACACTACAAAATGCACCTTCTCACAAGTCTTGCGAGAGGTCCCCGTGAACAGTATCGAATGCATCCCCATGAACAGTGGCTAAGGTTCCCCAGGGGAGGTTCAAGGAAGCACTGAGGAAAAAGGTCGGGGACTCGAGGTGTCTGGGATCGAGCAAACAACTCCCCAGGCATCCTTCCCACGCTTTCCTCATACCTTCTCCAACAGACTTGTCCAGCTGGCGTAACTGAATCACAGCTGGCATAACAAACTCTGACATGACAAGTACCAGAACGTGCCCCTCCACCAATAAGAGTGAGCCACCTGGACTTTCATGATGAGTCAGCATTGACCAGGTCAAAGGCCACCCGTGCGCGTTGCTTGATGCCCAAGTCACAGAACTTGAAGGACAGAGCACCCCCACGAGGGACTAGAGACCTGAGAAATCTATAAATACCTCTGTAACAATGTAATAGGGATCGATTCCCAGAGACTTAGAGAAACTTTGCTGAAATTGTATCTCACATACTCTTTATCAAATAAGAACATTGTTCTTGTACTGTTCATCACCTTCACCATTTTGTGCCTTTCTACTTCTCTGAATCTGTTGATTACTCTATTGTGAATCGATACCAAACTTGCTTCATATCATCAACAAGTGTCCGTGTTTGGATCAAAAAATCCAGACGCGAACAGTGGTTTTATTGCCTGGAAGCTCGACTGAAAGCCAAGTTCACCCTCCGTCTCTCTACTCGACGATCAAATTCGCTCCTCTTTCTGCCATGGCTAAACCGACCAAACGATCTCAACGCTACTCCCGCCAAACTGGCCCCAGAGATGTCAGGGCTGTAGAAGATTCGCTTACGATCAAGCTACGACCCGATCGCTTAGATCGAGAGCCTGAATGTGGCGTTCCTTGTTGCCCTGATGTCGTCTCGCGCCTTGGGTGACGTTTTGATCCTTGGACGGGCCAGGAGACCGAAACGGCACAAGAAGTTCAAGAAGAAATGGGACGAGAACTAGATCTGAGGTCTCATCTCCTTTCTCTGCTAGCATGAGATTCTCACCAGATTACGGAATCTCGACCTCGTTCTACATGATCTCATCCCGCTCTGGTCGCCAATCGATCGGTTCATCCTCACGGCTCTCCACTAGTCCATCCTCACGCTCCAGTCCAGAACTCCCAGACAGTCAATGACCCATTCGCAGACGGCTCTCTCGCCGCCAGAATGATGACGACTATGAACAACTTCAACAACTTGATGATAAGAATCCAGCATTCGGTAGATCGGAGGAGTCGTGGACGGGCTTCCCCTCCCTCGGCGCCTGGGAACCTCCTGGCGGGAATCCCGGCGAATCAACTCCTTCCACCTCCCCCGACAGGTGCCCCGACCCAGTTGGACAACCGGAGGGAGATAGCCTACGGCGGACACAAGGTTGTCAGGGCTGGTTTGGACCGGTCGAGGGAAGATCTAAGCCAGAGACGAGTGAACTGTCCAGGCAAAAGGCCTCCAAGGCTATCTCAACATTGTTACTTTCATCAAGGCTCTCGCGTACTAAAGAAAATGTATGAGGATGTTCTTAGACACCAGTGAATCCTAATCACGCCTCATCCGCTTATCTTGACCAATGAGATATCATAATGGTCACAGGCGTATTGGTGTTTGAAAAAGAAACGACCACTGAAATGGTTAGTTGTCCCAAACTTCATCAATAAATTCAGAAATTCCTCAAAACTCGTTGTTCATCAAAAAAAAAGAGGAAAAGAGGAAGGCAAGGAAAAGAAGAAAACCCCTGGGGAACATGGATCTCCTCAGAGAACTCAAAGAAGAAGGGCCTTGGGGAACATGGATCTCCTTAGGGACCCCGAAGAAGAAAAATCCCTGGGGAACATAGATCTCCTCAGGGATTCCAAAGAAGAAGGGCCCTGAGGAACACGGATCTCCTCTGGGACCCTTAAGAAGAAGGACCCTGGAGAACATAGATCTTCTCAGGGATCCCAAAGAAGAAAGGTCCTGGGGAACATAGATCTCCTCAGAGATTCCAAAAATTCTTGGGGAACATTGATCTCTCCAAGAATTTAAAAAGGCAAAATACGGTTGATCATTTTCAGCTTTACTCCGTGACGGTCTGGGGAACAACATGGATCTCCCCAGAGATCTCAGGGGTAGATACGGTTGGCTGCATACAGTCTTACTCCGTGACGCCTAGGAACAACATGGATCTCCCCAGAGATCTCAAAGGCCAAGATACGGTTGGATGCATGTTCTTACTCCTGGTGATTGGACGTAGGATCGGGATAACTGGGACAAGGTACAACCTTGATCCACAAAAGGGGACTCGACCTACGATAAAAAAAATTCCATAGCCAGGCTCCGTGGTCGACGAACGCGGTATCGGGATAACTGGGACATAGTTGATCCACAAAAGGGGACTCGACCCATAGAAAACAAGTTCGTGACCAGGCGATTAACTCCCCAGGTACGGTTTGACTCTGTGACGGGAGGGAGCAAGAGCTCACAAAATCCAGGGACTACCTGATGAAAGGACCACCAGGGATTACCCGATGAAGAGGACCCCTGGGGGCAACCTCCACGGCTGCGGTTCCACTCCGCGAACGGGAGGAAAGACCTCAAAAGGCTGATCACCTTCGAGGCATAACTCCTCAGGTACGGTTTTATCCCGTGACGGGAGGGAGCAAATGCTCACAATATCTAAAAGTCCTCTGGGGGGACAACCTCTGAAGGCAACCTTCCCGTTACGGTTCCACTCCGCGAACAGGAGAAAAGACCTAGAAGAGGATAACCCAGGAGGCAACCTCCCCGGTTACGGTTTCACTCCGCGAACCGGAGGAAAGACCCCTGAAGGAAGTCACCTTCGAAGGCAAAACTCCCTAGGTACGGTTTCATTCCGTGAAGGGAGGGAGCAAAAGCTCAAATTAGTCGGGTACAACCTGGCATAAGACCTTAGAAGGGGATACCCTAGGAGGCAACCTCCCCGGTTACGGTTTCACTCCTCAGGTACGGTTTTATCCCGTGATGGGAGGGAACAAATGTTAACATGATCGCGGGTATATTCATGAAAAACCTCTAAGGGAATTACCTCTGGGGGCGCACAAGTTACCAGGGACTACCTGAGGAGGCCACAAGCCTGAAATTTATTCCAGGGACTACCTGAAGAGGACAGGAGCTTAAAGATTTTCTAGGGGCTACCTGAAGGAGATTCGTTCCCAGAAAATATTATATGGAATATTCATTCCCAGAAAATATTGTATGGAAGGCTTATTCCCATTGAAAGACCCCTGGGTGAATCTACCTTCAGGGGCATATCTATCAAGAGATCTTTGGAAGCTTCCTGGGGACCGATCCAAGAGGAAGAAAAGAAAAGCTATAAGAAATGTCTGAGGAAATCATCCTCAGAGGAAAGGCGACTCCCCCAAGAATTTCCCACGAAGCTGACACCCCCGAGAAAATCCAGGGGACACGAGTATCGCCAGGTATCCCTGAAGAGGACTATTCCCCAATCCTGGGGACATTTCCAAGGAAATCACATCCCCGAGAAGTTTCTGGGAACCAAAATTCTGGGGAGGACCTCCCCAAGGAAATGGCATCCGGGAGATTGTTCCAAGCATCTATGAGAAGAACAAGTCTTTGTGGAACATCACAACCAAGCTCTTATAAATTCAAGGGATCACGATAAATCATTCTCCCTCGAATTGGGGGGGACACAAACTTCCCCAAGAAAATCTGGAAGTGTAACTTTACTCAGAAGAAAGCAAGAGGCCAACATTTCAAAGAGCAACAATCTATTCCTGAGTTCGCTCCCAGTCGCTCAGAAATTTAAAGCAAAGCAACAAAGAGCCAAAATATCAGAAGAAAAAAGGGGGCTACTTCTATCATTCATCTGTCAAAAAATTTACAAAGTTGGAGAAAATACAGAGGCCAATACAAGAAAAGGAAAAAAGAACCTATTGTTCTCCAGAAGATTCTCCGGCAGACTCAGGCTCATACTGAAGCGCCTCTTCCAACGGGTTCAGGTCAGAAAGAACAGGAGGGGGAGAGGAACTTCCCGGCGAGTGTTGGACTGCCTATGCCGAATGCTCCCCTCCTGGACCGCGCCGACGAGGGTATCGTAGGCTCTCCGCCACTGTCCGTTGGCAGTTCTGAGTGACTCCAACCTCGAGACTTCAGTCATATCGACAATGGTGGGCACCTTCTCTTTGCCAACAACAACGGAGAATGTTCCATGAGAGGGAACCAATGGAGTGGGAACCCAGGGCCTATCCCCAGGCCTCCTATAGTCAAACTCCCTAAATACCACCACCTCTTCTACCGAAAATGGGAATTGGTGGTGGAATTTCTGGAGGCTTGGGTGGGCAGAGTTTTTCCTATACCACTCGGCCAGTGTGCCCTCATCAATCCCTTCTCCTCACACGACCCTGAAGGCGATGCACCTTTCTTCGGCCCTCCCCAAGGATCGCTCCTGAGCAAAGAATTCTTTGAGCTCAGCAGATTGGCGAGCCTCCTCCAAAGTATTGGGCATGGCCCTTCCTACTCTAATTTTCCCCTTCCTCTGAGAAAATCAAAAGCCGAATAGAGATGAAGCTTTCAACAAAAAGAAAAGAGAGCAACTGAAAATCACTAAAGCAAGAACCAAGTATTACCTTCATTGTTTCCTTTGTGGAGGACAACTCATTCTTCAGAAGCACCTTCTCGACCTCCAAAGCCGAAAGTGAGCCCCGGGCTTCTTCCAGGTCTTTTTGAAGTTGAACTATCTTGGCGTCTCTCTCTTGAAGGGCCTGAGACGTTCCCAACGATTGTTGCCGGAAAGCCTCCTTATCTCCTCTTAACAGATCCAGCTCTTTCTGAGCCTTGGAGAGGTCAATGGACTGACTCTCGAGCACTTTCTCAATCCTCGCATACTCCGCCAGGTCCTCGCCCTATTTATTTACAAGGGACACGGTTCTGGCCAGAGCGTCCTCCCTCTTCACCAAGGAATGTTTCAAAGCTGCGAGCTCCGCTTTCAAGCGGGCTATCTCGCTTTCCTTTTCCTGAAGGATTTGGGATGACTCGGGGACAAGGCGCTCTTTCTCTCTAAGAAGTCTTCTGACCTCCTTCGACTTCTGAAACAAGTCAGCGGGACTAAATTATATCAGAGCCCCCTCCCTCAGATGAAGGAAATTAACAGCGATTAAGGAAAACAAACCTGTTCGGCCTCCTTAGTTCGGGCGGCGAGCCTCCCCTGAAGCTCCACCACTGTGGCCTGCAAATCCTCCCGAACTTTGGTCAGCTCAGTGTTGGACCTCCCCAATGAAAACCTAGAGGCGGCGACGAGTCCCAATGTCTTCCTCAGGTGGTGGAGGTCCTCCTCATACTTGAGGGACATTTCCTCGAAGCGCTCGGTCAAGGCCTTTACACCTTCCAGGTTCTCCTTCCTTTCCTGGACCGAAGTTCAGTGAGCGTGTTCTCCACAGGCAACAAAATCTTCCGTATCTGGCAATAAAGGGAAAACTCAGACGTTAACCTGAAAGAAATCGAGAAATGAGAAGAAGAGGCAAACTAATTACACGCACCTTGGTCATATACCCGTCGACCTCCAAAAAAACCTTGGAAACATTTGTTCACAACCCCCAAATTGCAGAGGTAGTCCAACATCTTTTCATCTGCTTCTTCCTTAGATACAGATCCGGAGGCGCTGGTGGCTAAGGGCTTTCTCCTTGCCCGTTCATAGGTGTCATCAAACACCCTGGCGAGGTCCCCCGATGGAATGGTCACCTCCGCTAGAGGGACCTCCACCACTTCTTTATTTCTATGCTTCTGGACATCCCCGGGCGGGACTCCAACAGTCTCGAAACTTATTTGAACCGGGACTACTCCCAAGGAATCAGCGACAGTTGACTGGGTGGTGGTCTCGACGACCACGCCTTTGTTCGCCAGCTTGCTCTTCATAGCCGCGGCTATGGTGATGTTGTCATCTTCCTCCTCATTGTCTCCATCAACCACCACAACCACAGGTTGAGAGACGTTCCCAACCTGGGGAGAGGTCACGGGATCTCTTAAAACGTTTTCCATGGGAGGGGTTCGAGGGACATCCGACAGCCTGCCCGTCCCAGGGGATGCTCTAGAGCGAATAGGTTTGGCTGACGATTGGCTTCTCGTTCTCTTGGAGATGTCGCACCGGGACGCCTCACCTTCCCTGGATTTTCTCTTAGTCCCCTTTGCCATCCGGGAAAGAGATCGGTCCTCGGTCGCCTGCTCACGAATCTCCGGGGAGCTCTCAGTGCTCTTTTCCGCAGGGATCCCCTCCTCCTTTGGAGCGTAGGGAACAAACATACAACGGTTCAACCTCGCCAGGAAGATTTGACGGGCAGTCGCCTGGTTTCAGTTGAAGATGAGGTGATCCTGCTCCCTCCATCCTTCCAAAAAAAATTTGTTCGTTGCTAGGATCCGACGAATACATAAGAGGTTAGAAAAGAAACGATGAGTAAAATTGAAAACATGGGCCAAAGGGGCAAAGTAGGAAACAGTACCTCCTCTGCCTTTCTCGGGGTCGATGCAGTGGTCAAGCTTGTTGGGGAGCTTGCACAACTCACATGCTTTTCTCAGGGAAGGACAACCAACTTCCCCATGGATAAGGAATTCGGTGTTCCTCCGGTTTGGAATGATGGGAAGAAAGGGCCTAACGTTGCCCCACGGACTACGGAAGGCCCCAGCTTAACATTGAACATCCCCTCGCATCAGAAATTTTGAAAGTAGACCCGCTGATTAGGTTTCTTCACCCGCATCCACCGGTGAATGGCTCGATCATCCTCGGAAGCGGAAATGGCACGGCGAGTTCCCCCCAGCATGTTCCAATCAGCACCCTTGGTCGCAGTAAAGTTCTTCGGGATCCTCCAACCCCACCTAGAATGTACGAAGAACCTGTGGCCATCGTACAACTCCAGGACCATACGGTCCTCCGAAAATAGTCGAGCCTCGGCGGCGATAATCTTCAGACCCACCGGATTGCAAACTTTCTTCCTTTTATACGCACTCCAGAAAAGAAAGAAAGACCCCACAGTGGGTTCCTTCCCGAAGAATCTACACAGGGTTGCGTAGCAGACTATCTTTTTCAAATCCTCGGGGGCCAGCTAAGTGAAATTGGTTTGAAGGACCGTCAACACATCCTCTACGAAAGGGTCGATCGGCAGAGTAAGCTCGTGGGCAAAATCCTGCCAATAAACAGTGTTCTCGTCGCCACGGGATTGATTTTCATCGTCCTTGGGGATTCTGAAGTTGAAATCCTCCGGGTTCACGCCTAGATAAGAGAACATCGTCTCAACCATCTCCCTGGTGATCTTCGTATCTGAGGCCAGGTCCAGGGCAGGGAACAGAGGGCATAGCTCGGGCGAAGCCAAAAAATTGATGATCCCGTCCAAATACCCTTTGTCGTTAGACGCCTCTATCAAGTGCATTTCGTCTCTGACGACAAGGCTGAGAGGACGCTTTCTCCACTCGTCTACCACCAATTCCAGGCTTTCTGGGGATAGGGTGTGATGCATCTGCAATTAAAGCTGCACCAAAATGTAGCACAAGGGTTGGTTAGAAATTTCTAAAAACCCCAGTCCAGAACCTATGAAACTCCCAAAATCTATAATCCAACAGTACAAAAAAGAAGGCCCTTCGTAAAAACCTTCCCAAAAGCGGAACCCGTTACTCAAAAACCAGAAAACCCAAAGGAATCTAAAACCCTCAACAGAAAACCAGTTATGGAAACAAGGGCAAAACAACTTACCCTAGCGGGACGGAGCCTTTCAGGGTTGCAGCTCAACCACGAGGCCATCAGAGGGAGACAATTCAAAGAAGAAGGGGGACTTAGAAGAAAGAGGAGCGGAAAGATCCTAAGAGGTGAGACGATCACCAGAAACGATTACTTATACTAGATCGAAGAGGGGAAATTTTTGGGAAAATAGTATAATCACCTGCGGCATTCCCATCCAGCCGTCCCATGGCTGTATCAGATGAAGGGTTGTGAACGTACCGCGCATTCTTCGTCGGTTCTTGAGATGGGAAGAATAACTGTCAAAAAGCGGAAAGGATAGAAGCGCGTCCGCATTAAATACGCCTGACACACGCCGTACCCCTTGAGCCTGACTCGCTTGAGGCGCGTGACATCCAAAGATACCAGGGGACATAAATTCCCCAGGAAATTTTTGGGGACGTCGCACAACGTTGCCCACTCCTTTCAAAGTACGGAACGCAACCGTCGCAGAACGCTGAAAGGACTAAAGCACACCCACACTTAACGCATGAATTTTGAGTTGTCCTTACCCAACATGCGTGCTCGAATGTGTCTTGTGAGAGGAGTGTGCCTCTAAAAACTCTGGGGATATCAGCTCCTCAGGGACCTCTAGGGACATCTAGCTCCCCGGAGGATACTGGGGACGTCCTAGCACGACCAGGGTTCGAAGGCGATGGTGTGCACCTCTTCCCAGCAATAATGATAAATCATTTGTTACTGACTGGGGGGGACAACTGTTTATGCCCAAAATATTTGGCTCCATTCAGACCAACGAAAAAGGGGCGCGCAGTGCCACGGAATGCGTCTTCTCACAAGTCTGGCGAGGGGTCCCCGTGAACAGTATC
>JAYMTK010003608.1:0-12081 GCA_036897405.1 Pelargonium myrrhifolium | reverse complement strand
AATAATTCAAAAATAAATAAGAACGCACAATCAGCATCTATGTGGCATTTTTTAATATTTTTAAAAAATTATTGGACACGTGTTAGTCTCTAATTGGTTAGTTAATTTTTTAAATATTATAATTTAATAAATTTTAATTTATTTTATTTTATTAAAATTTATTCATTAAAAAATTGTCTAAAAAATCACAAAACCGCTGGCAATGTCGGAATGTCGCCGGTAAACCCATAAAGACATCGGGAATTTCATCATGTTCGCCGGATTACTCATCATTTGTCCAGAAATTCCAAGAAAATCACAAAAATTGCAAAATTGCAAAAAATATTCATTATATGAGTGCATTTGTACATGAAAACAATAGTTGAACCCTCACAAGTTACTTTTCCAATTAGTCAGCTGAGAAGGGTTGTTCAATGAAGTGTACATTACCTGAATAGCTTGGGCTGCACCAAAAAGAAACACCCAATAGTGTCAGATACAAACCTAAATGTTGAAGAAAAACACCTTTCCACAAACGCCTAAATTTTTTTCCCCTTTTTCCTAGGTGCAGAGAACGTGTTAGGCGATTCTCATTTTCTTCAGAAACTAAAATAGCATTGACCGAAAAATCCAAACATTATTTTCCCACATTTTCACGGCAACCAAACAGCTCAAATAAAGCACTGCACTTCAAAGTTTTCATTGGAAGATGAATCACAAAACAAGAAAGCTAAAAGCACAATTCCTGACTCCATTTCGCTCCAAACATAAACTTCAAATCACTAGACTAACCCCCACCAAATCCCAATAAAAAAAAATCATATATTAAATTTCGATGACAATCTCCGCCTACCACTATCGATGTCGCTCGCCTTCCTTTCTCTCTCTCTCTCACGACGACGATGACGACGCCGCCGCCTCCTCTGCTTTGCGTGACCTCCGCCTCCTCTAATTCGTGTAACTGTCGCCGGTAAGGGTTGGGGAGACAGCAACGACCTCTACAAGCGGCTCACCTAGTGAATCACCGACGACACCGAGCAGGTTTTCTCTGTCGCCGGATCTGTGTTTGTGAAGCAGATGGCCGCCTCCGCCGGAGGAGAAAGGGTAGGGTTAAGGTTAGGTTGGGGTTGTGGTAAGGTTTGTAACCGGGGGAGAAGATAGGAAAAATGGATTTATTATTATTTTTTTATAAAAATGATTTTTTTTATTTATTATTCCACATCAGTTCTAATTGGATAAAAAACATATTTTTGATTTATTTTAATGAATTCTTTTCCAGATCAGCACTTTTAACGGAGGATTTGACGGAATTTAACGGTGATGACCATTTTGGTTCACTTTTGGATAGTAGAGTGATCAAATTGGTCCATTTTAAAGTTCGGTTACCAAAACGGTTCATTTTTTATAGTACAGTGACCATTTGAGTGTTTTATCCTTTATAATTTCATATTATCGTATTTTATAATAAATGAGTTTTAAATAAAATATATTTTTACTTTTTTATATAACGTATCATATTCTAAATTTTATTAAAAACACACGTATTTTGTATTTGAATCGTTCTAAGAAATTCGTATTTGTATAACATAGGTTGTTGTGTGTAGCAACAGGGGCGGCGGGTTTGTCATTGTTGGAGGAGGAGTTTTGGGGTTTGATCTCAAAACTTAAAAATAAAGAGGAAAATAAAAATGCTCAATTATGTTCAACGATTATTTTGTTTGTGTCATGTTTGGGGTCTGATATCTGATGGATCGGCGATGCCGGGAGGAGGGATGGGTTGAGGGAAGCCTATGACCATAAAAGGATGGTGGTGAGGTTCGTCGAAGTTGAAGAGAGGAAGAAAAGGGTGTGGATGGAAAGATGAAAAAGTTTGAAGGGTAAAATTGTAAATTCACGTCATTTAATTTATTTTAAACCAATTATTAAATGACACATGTCTTTTTCGTTGTAAATTAATTTGAAAATATTTAAAAGTGTCACATCATCGTCATGTGTGTAAATAAATAAATAATTAAAATTAAAATACAACATAAGCGTCACGTTAGTCAAGCTAATGGTTGGGCCCACTTGGCCAGTTATCACTTAGTTTGGGGAATGTTGTGGTTAATTTTTAGTTTGAGGACTTGATTGGTTACTTTTCAATAGACCGGGACCCTCAAGTTATTAAAATATTTGAGAATATTATGGAATGTGTTAAAGGCCAAAGTTGGAGTGTTGCGTGTGTTTTCACTAGTTGGTACGCCGGATTGATCGTTAGTGTTGTGTGTGTTTTTTATGTGATCCATCTAAGAAAACAATGGTTAAGTGCTGACGTGACATTCTAAATAGAGAGTTAAGAGATGCATGAAAACAAACGTCATGTGTTATCTCAAATAAGCGTTATTCGGGTGAAACTCGTCAATTTTATAAAACGCATCATTAGCTGGCTATAGTGTTAAAATATATTTCAAATAAATTATTTTTTGAAATGTGAGAATCCTAATATTAATATAAAAAATATGATAATCCTTATTCCCCAAACATTATGCTCCTATAAGATGTTATTCGAATTGAAGAGAATAATAAACACATGATGATAGTGAGAAAGAGAATCCATTGCCATCATGTTAGTTTTACCCTTTTTTATGTGATTCGCCACAAAAAAATCAAAGGAAA
Source organism: Pelargonium myrrhifolium (assembly GCA_036897405.1). Taxonomy (NCBI): domain Eukaryota; kingdom Viridiplantae; phylum Streptophyta; class Magnoliopsida; order Geraniales; family Geraniaceae; genus Pelargonium; species Pelargonium myrrhifolium. The sequence goes on along the minus strand of JAYMTK010003608.1, from coordinate 9,447 downwards.
CACGGTCAGTGGGAGAATGATGTGTGGTGCACCTAACAATGAAAAGTCGACTCGGATCATTGACCGAGTTTCGAGTGGAGCAAAAATCAAAATGGTGGATGGTCGGATCCCGACCGACTCGGGATGAACATTCGCAACGAAATGAGTCTCACACGACTCTTCACACACACAAAATTAAAGATATGTTTACAAAGATCTTTTCACCCAAAGATTGTCGACGAAGCCCAGGAGAGTGAGCCCATGCACAAGGCGAGATGCGCGAGCTTCGTCCGTCCATACTTAACTCAACCACTACCAAGTCCAACACTCACACTCGGGATGCGTGAACTCAACCACGTGAGAGTTCCGCGGGATGCCATTCGTGCACGAGGGAACTATCCGTATTCAAGTGTCTAATGCATGCGTCTCCTCCCGCGAGTGAATCTGCACGAGTCATCAGCACAATTCTCTTTGTCCGAGTGAGTCTTTACCCGCACACGTCCATCCGCATGAGTCATGGAGTAATCGCTACATCTCTTTCTCGGCTTACACTTATGCCGCCAAGAGGAACTGAGCGACTTGACCTGACCCGAGGAACTCGACCTAACCCGCCGAGTCTCCATGCGCACGTCTCTTCCGTCGAGTCAATCCACGCGCGTCCGTCTGCAAACATACGTCTGCGAATATGAAAGGGACATGACATGAAATACGACACGACATGAAATACGACACAAGCACGACGTGTGGGCATGACAAGTGAGGGAGACACGTTCAAGCCGACCAACCAACTTCACTTACAACCTTTCGTTCGAGAGCATCAAGAGTATCATGAGAGCACAGTGCAAGGACATGAGTGCGCGCGGCTACTCCATCCCAAATCAAAGAGGACCACATCCACATAAGAGCTCGAAAGCTCACGTTCCCCGGGAATCAAGACTCACCTCTACCCGCTAGGGAGAATAACTAGCAGTAGAGAGGAAAAGATAGAAAAGACCAGAACGCCGGAGGGCCCCACCTCGACACTGACTAATCAGAGGCCGCCACATGTCAGTTAAGGTTAAACCTACAAAAGGGTTCACCATTCACATGTAAAAAAGTCGGTCAATTTACTATTCAAAGAACATTTCGCAAGAATTCGGAAACTCTCTCAACGTTCTTCACGTTCTTCGTTAAGAGCATTGTGTTCTTCGTGATACTTTCGAACGAGTTACGAAGATCATCGATATTAATATTTTACATACATCGTTGTTTGTGTGGAGATCTTTATCTCGCATCAGAGGTGATTCCCTTGACAGATTGGCTCCACTCAACGGTGCATTACTTGCGCATGCTACAAGTCAGTGACCAGACTTGCAGCTCTGCTCCACTAGATAACCCAAAAAACCAAGTCAAAAATTGGACTACGTAACCTTACTCTAACTTTTGGGCAAGAATACAACAGCTAAAACATCGTTTCAAACATCATTTTTTACTCAGAAAAATTAGTCAATCATTATGAATTGCACTTCAAATTTTGATATAGTTGAATACTTTGATTCTTTTATGATGTTTCTTGCGTTCTGAACAACCACAAGATTTGGAGAATGAATAAACTCAAGTGATGCTAGCAATTCGGGTTTTGGGTCGATTCTAAGGTTTGAAAAGACATGATCTAACACAAAAATTATTTTCGACGGCAAAAAGACAATACGCGTGGATGTAAAATCATTCAGAAGGTTTTGAATAACTCGAGAAAATACAATACTTGCACATGTAATTGTCATGTGAAAAATGGATAATATTCATTCGGTCTAAAATTATGTCAGTTCAATCTCAAACTACAAGACAAAATCCAAAGTTTTTCCTAAACTTTGTGAAAGTTTCTAGATGATTGGGGAGGAGCCCATAGCATGGAAGGAGGAGAACCTCCAAGAAGCTGGAGAAGAAGAAACTGGAGAAGAAGACCTCTAAGAGGGGATTGAGACAGAGGAGCGCAAAGAAGTTGGGTTTTACCGATGCTGCCGAATCGGGGCCACCCTAGAGGACCTCGATCTTTGAGTCCAAGAAGTGCGTCCCAAAGCTGGCAGCGAGCCAGAAGAAGTATCCCTCGATGAGCTCGACCCTACAAAACTCATCAAGCTAGGAAAGAATCTTTCCCCTAGAGAGAAAGAAGAGTTCATCGCCCTGCTGAAAGCCAATGCAGATGTCTTTGCCTGGGTCCCTGCGGACATGCCCGACATCGATCCCGAAGTTGCCGAGCTCTATTAGGACATCCTTCCAAGAGCCGCCCCAGTCAAGCAGAACCGGAGGAACTACTCCAGAGAAAAGGAGGAGGGAATCAAGGAGGAAGTAAAAAAATCTCTTGGATGGTGGCTTCATCCGGGAGTTCAAATACCCTTAATGGCTCGTCAACGTTGTGATGATGAAAAAGAGCAACGGAAAATGGAGAATGTGCGTTGATTACACCAATCTCAATAAGGCCTACCCCAAAAATGACTATCCTCTACCCCACCTTAGTAAACTTGTAGACTCCACAGTGGTTCATAGGGTCCTTTCGTTTCTTAATGCCTTCTCGGGCTATCACCAAATCAAAATGTACCCTCGGGACCGGGAAATTTTTTTCTTTTATAGCAGTAGATTCGATTTATTGCTACATTGAAATGCCTTTTGGCCTTAAGAACGCTGGTGTCACTTACCAAAGGATGGTGAACAAGGTCTTCGCTTCCCAGATCGGGCGGAACCTTGAGGTCTACATGGATGACATGATCATCAAGACCACCAAAATTGGGTCACACTTGGAGGACCTCCAAGAGACCTTCAAGAATATAGCAATGGGAAGCGATGAAGTTGAACCCCTCAAAGTGCTCTTTTGGGGTCAACGCATGGAAATTCCTCGGTGTCATCGTAAGTGAACAAGGCATCAAGGCTAATCCAAACAAGGTCCAGGCCTTAGTTACAATGGGAGAGCCCTCGTGCCTGAAACAAGTTCAACAACTAGCGAGACGGATCGCTACCCTCAACAGATTCATCTCCCGAGCAGCGGATCGAAGCCTCCCCTTCTTCAAGGCCCTCAAGAGCGCAAGAAAGAATTTCGAATGGTCCCCAAATTTCTTTGAGGCCTTCCAAAAACTAAAAGAGCATCTTGTAGAGCTCCCCAAGCTGACCATCTTTGAGCCCAGAGATGTCCTCCAACTCTACCTAGCAGCCTCGGACCGTGTTGTGTCCGTCGTCCTCGTCAAGGAAGAAAGAAAGGTCCAGAAGCCCATATACTATGTGTCTCATGCTTTGGGGCCATCCGAGCTGAATTATTCTCGAATTGAAAAATTAACCTTCACTCTCCATCAAGCGAGCATCAAGCTCCATCTGTACTTCGAAGCTCACATCATAACAGTCATCACTGATGTCCCCCTCAAAAAGGTAATTGAAGGGGACTTTGGAGGACGGTTGGCCCAATGGGTGGTGAGGTTGTTTCCATATGACATCCGGTTCCAGCCCCGTACGGCCATAAAAGGGCAAGCACTCACGGACCTCATTGCAGAATGTAACTTCACCGAGCTTATCGACAACGAACTCACCTGGCTTGCATCCCCAAATCCAAGGTCGGGGCAAAGGGGGCAACCCCTAAGGCCACGGACGAGCAAGGGGGAACGGTCCCAGCAAGAAAAAGCGAAAGAGGCACGAAGGCTAAAAAGAGCTTGGCCCTAAGGCTTTCCCTAAGAACCTATGTATATTATGCGTTGACGACTTCTCCAACCGTAGTCATGGCGGAGCAGGGATTATACTGACCTCCCCCGATGGGATCAAAGAAACTTGGGCGTTGAGACTGGAATTTAAAGTCACCAACAACCAAGTGGAATATGAGGCCCTCATAGCCGGATTGGAGATGGTTGTGGCTATGAAAGTCAAGACCCTCAAAATCAGATGCGATTCACAACTTCTTGGACTCCTCCTCACCTCGCTATCATCTTGGACGCCTACCAAGCGCCTACAAGGCTGGACCTGCGCGGGAAAGGCCACCATCCTTATCCTCTCACTGCTATGCGGAGGGCCTGGAGGCAGATTCGTTAACGAAGCGGCCTCAACTGCTTGCTCAGGGAGTCTCATGCTCCCCGTACCCCTGCCGCGCTTCAAGGGGTGAGAGTCCCCCAAGGACCCCTCGCTATGCGAAAGTCTCATTTTTTTCTCAGGAGTGGTAGAATCCTCCCCTCCCTTTCTGTTCGTCTTCTTCCCAGTCGGCTTTAGAGGAATATCATGGACAACGTCAAGGTCCTTCAATCGTGTCCTCCTTTCCTCAGCCCTGCGTTCGTTGTACTTTCGACGCCCTTCCTAAGTCTAGGAGGCCAAGAACAAAGAATATGATGTAAAAGGCATCCGAATCAACACATAATTCGAAAGAAAACTTATCTTAACAATCAAAATCAGTCGGAGGCAAGTACCTCCATAGATCAAATTGGAGCAGACAATGGACTCAAATTACCTCCTATATATCTCTATGCCATGGGGCACGGGCAGAACCGGCATTCATCCGCGAAGATGGGGTTAAGAGTCTTCCCGTGGATCCTCCAGAGCATGTTCCTTCGATTGGGAGTGGGGAAGAGGATAGGCTTAATGTCGGGATAACCCATTTTGGCGCAATAGGCCTTCCCCTCCAGAAGATAGTGGAGAAGGCAGTCTATGGTCGCCAGATCATAGGGCGTGGTAGGCAAGATCCTTGACTTCCACTCGGCCTCGCTGACGTGCGTAGGAACCTTGGGGACACTCTACCCCTCACAGGAGGACAAATAAATCTTATTCCCAAAATGAAAGGCGAAGTTGAAGGAGGGAGTGTCGAAGATATGGCGCTTCCCCAGCCTCTACTTAAGACTGGCTACCCCACTCCTCGTGTAGATGGTGAACAATTGAAGCAGGGTTGCCGCAGATTGCTCCTTCCTCAAAAGCCTGCAGACGGAAGCGAAGACAACCATCTTTCGAAGGTCATTTGGAAACAACTTCTCAATGGTCGTCTCCATATATGTGATCAGGTCCTCCACAAAAAGGTCCATGGGGAGGGTAAGCTAGTTCTCAAAGTGGGGCTAGTACACCACCATCTCTTCAAGATCAGGCTTCTCAGTGGAGGTTTTGGGGACCCGTCCCTTGAAGTTCTCCTCTTTCAAGCGCAGTTCCCTAAGCAGCCTTGCCAGCATGACCATGGTAATCTGGGTCGAAGCCATGGTCTTTTCCGCCGAGCCGCCAAGAGGTTGGACTTCTTTGAGAACATTGCTAAAGATCTTAGGGTCGCGGTAGTACCCCCATCCATAGGAACTAGCTCTTCCTTCGTGATAAGCATTATGGCCACGTCAAAGCGAACGCCCTTGATCTCGAGCAAAGTAGGGGGCACGTGTGCACGAATAATGGCATGTCGGGAGGTTATGGAGCCCTCGCATGTGGGCACTCCATAATAAAGACTCTACCACTTCTGGGCTGAGGGGGCCCCGACTCCTTGGTCCCTTCAGACATGACGTACTTCCCCTTCTCAGCCTTTGAAGGCCTAACCTTCAAGGGGCGAGGGGCCCTCAAAGCATCCTCGGTGGCAGCCACGGACAGCGGGGCAGACAGAGCCAAGCCAGGTCCAGGGACGCAGGGCGCAGTTGTAGATCGTCTCTATGACCTAGACCTAGATGACGCCCCCTTGCTCATGTTAAGCCACTCAAACATGACGATAGCACCTGCAAAGAACAGACCAGTTCAGACTTCAGAAATTTAAGGCCCCGAAATAATGGAAAAAAATAAAGATACGCAGGAGCCCAACAAAAGACCAAGGAGGCTCATCTCCCAGGACCCCAATGGCTAAGATAAGTCTTGGGGACAAGAAGCTCGGGACCTGGTCCCCATAGAGAAGAGACTCCTAAGGCCGAATCATGCCATGGGAATACCAAAGTCAAGAAAAACGGCTACGACAAAGGTTCCTCGAGACAAGGGCAAAGAGTCGTGCCCCCGGGACCAAGATGAACGTCCCCATGAAGATAAAAGGCTCCTTAGAACCCTTGACCAAGGAGACCCTCCAAGCAGAACTTCCTAGGTATCAAGGCCCCGGGGGCAAGCATTTGATCACATAATTGAAAGACAAACTACTCAAACAAATAAGGATTCAACATCAGCTCATTGAAAATGGGAGAAATAGACAAATTTCATTCAAAAAAAGTGGAAATTGCCGGATTTCACTATGCGTAAACAAAAAGTTACAAAATTTACACCCAAAAATCTTTACAACAAGATACGAAAAATCCTACTCAACACGAATTAATAAGACGCAAAACTCAGCACCTCTAGCTCAGCTCCAATAATCATAGAGACTGAGCCGCCAAAAGCCTAGACCTACGCAGAGCACGCACGTGGTGCTGTCCCGAGACGACACCACACTAGGAGACAGAACCCAAGGCATGGAGACTCACATAAAGTAGTCCGAAAAAAGAGGTGGTGATTGAAACAGCTTCTAAGACCTGCACAAACCTGCACAAACAAGGCCCCAAAACAGGAAAGGTTTGAAGGTGAAGCCAAAGCACGCCACCAGACAAGGAAAAGAAGAAAGACGAAGACCCCCACCCAGGGGCCCCCAAACTCCTCCTCCCAAAGAAGCCCATGGAAGATCAAGAACCATGGCCAAAAACGGTTTTCTGCGAGGAACCTAAAACCATGGGTGAAATATCTCAGGGGTTGAGTGAGGAAGAGAAGGAAGGAAAGAACCCGTCCAAAGACCCAAGAACTCCATGTTCAGAGGACCCTACGGATGATCCAAATCCATGACAGAGAGGACCCCTTGCGAGGAATCCTAAAATCTATGGGTGAAACCCTCCAAAGGTCCCACAAACGCGAAGACAACGCCTTTATCAACGACGAACCCACCAATGGAGCCCCCCAAGACCAACAAAGAGAAGCCCTAACAGGCAACGACCCAATTTCTCGTCGAAAAAACTTTCCCGCCAAAAGAAATCATATTTTTCGGCGAGAAAACCCTAACTCCAACAAACTCAAATACTCAAATGTGAATGAAAGAAAGACAAAATTGGTACATGAAGGCGAAAATAAACCAAATTAGAGCAAGAACCCACTCATAAGAAAAAACTACTCACCTTCGATCAAGAAAGCAAGGAAGACGAACGGTGGCTCACGAACACGACAGCGGCGACAGAAACAACGAGTAAACGAAAATTATATCTCCAACAAAGCTCAACTCTTCTTCTCTCTCGGCGAACTCTCTTGAAAACAAAGTACATAGTATGGAAAAATAGTTATATAGAGCAAGGGTACCAATGGTTGACGAGAAGACTAAGGGTTGGAGGGAAATTTTGATCCAGTGCTTCTTACCACACGGTGCAACTTATCTCTGCACCACTCATAAAACGACAGCACACGATGGTCAAAGTCTACCAAATTCAAAATTTCAAATTTCAAAGTTAGTTAGAAAAGGTCAACGGTCAGAAGTCGAACGGTCAAGCAGCTAATGGTCACATGATCTCGCCCACGCCCTCGACGACCACTCACGTGATCTCTCCGGTGCCCTCGCCCCGAGTCTCAGTCACATGATCTCCCTAATGTCCCCAATGATCACTCACGTGACCTCTCCCAAACCCATGTCCTGAGACCCGGTCACGTGACCTCCTTAGCGTCCCCAACAATCGGTCACGTGACCTCCCTCGTCTGAATCCCGAAGTTCAGTCACGTGGCCTCACCCCCACACGCACTTCAAAAACACGGCCCCGAGGCCCTGTCCTGTTCTACATTCCCAGGATGAACAACGTCAAAAGCTCTCCTAGAGAAACAACGCCTTTACTCTGAGTAACACCGAAAAATCACTATTACTCAGAGTAGGGGGCAACTGATGCTACCCAAAATTCCATAAGTTCGATGACAAATCAATGCTCAACTCATGGCACCCGACTGCCACATCACCCACACGCTGCACAGCTCTATTTATGGGCTCAAACTAGAGAGTCAGACCCCGAGGCCCAATTTCTACCTCCAAGGCCCGATGGTCGAGTCCATGGTTAAGGCCAAACAATCTGGCCCAAGCCCCAAGACCAGCTCACGAGACCCCAAGGTCCCAGGATGATCCGCTCCCCACACTCGTCCCTAGAAGGACTTAGCGCTCCCAGCACCCCCATGATTGTCCTGCGGCCTCGTCCATAAGATCTGGCTCTGATTAGCCTTATTTGTGAGCGAGCCACATACATATCACACCGGGCTGCGCCCCCCAAAATCACCATGAACTCGGGACATGAAGCTTAAATTCTCAAGATAAGAATCGGGGAGACGAAGTCACATCCCCAACTTGGGCCCACTCAGTGGTCCCCTCAACTCAACCTCACTAGATGTTGGAACGTCTACATCTCTAGTAAGGTCTATAAATACCCTTCTCATTGTAAGAGAAATGAATTCCCATTCTCGTGATTTCACTGTTCACTGAACCGAGACTCTCTCTCTAATCTCTTTCTCTTTCTAAAAGCTCTTTAGCTTTCTTCGGTGTTTTTCGGCAAGAGATCTTACTCTCACGCCCGAGGCGGTGTCCCGAAATCACCCGGGTCTCATCTTCTTTGGTGTGCTTGTTTTGTAGGCCCAAATCGAAGAATCATTTCCAGATCTGAAGGAGAAGAAGGCTAGACAACCTTGACATGCGTTTCAAGTATTCGAACACGTTAAACTAGACCCATTAACCAAACCCATTGGACTCTTTTACCTATTGTGCCTTAGCACAGCAAAGCCCATTCACAAGCTCCGAGAACGAAACAACAACATCCCCTGTGCGTTTTGGATTTTGAGAAATCAAGGCGCATCAGTATATATTTCTTATCGCAATCATAATATTATACAATATATTTGGTATTAAATTATAGGGGATTAATTAATTTTATATGAGATATGCTATTTTACTTGAATGATTTTTATTTATTTTGAATGGTTATGATTTATTACGTTATTTTTATGAACTACAAAATAAAAAATTATTTATTTTTAATATAATTATGTTCTCGTAAAATCGTACTATAGTTTCTCTATTTTTATTTATGTAATATGGTAAAAAAAATATTAAATTACAATTTTCAAATGATTTTATAATTTTTTAAAATTTAAAACTAACGGGCCCTGCGGGAAACGGGAGCCCGATGGGGAAAAAGGTGGGGGCGGGGATTTTACCTCGACGGGAAATGGGGCGGGGATGGAGGAAGGGAAAATAGATGGCGATGGGGACGGGGAATGCAAAATTTACCCTAAGGCAAAGTTTTTTTGGCTTAGGGTAGGTCAATCCAATGAGGTGATGACATCTCATTAAATTTCACTTATACTCACCCCATTGAATTTGGGGTAGCGGAAGACACGTTAGATCTGGATTTTTTAATGAGGTGTCGCAACCTCATTGGTGGCTTAGCTTAAGTCAAACAATTCTTGGTTTATAATCTTTAACCTCTCTCTCTCTCTCACTATATATATATATATATATATAAGGTAAAATGT
>JAYMTK010003607.1:0-12081 GCA_036897405.1 Pelargonium myrrhifolium | reverse complement strand
CCCACAAATTCACTTGGGTGAGTATAATGAAATTTAATGAGGTGTCATCACCTCATTGGCCTGGTTAAGTTGCAACTGATATAAAGTTACATCAGTCAACTAATAATACACATTTTACTCTAATATTTGTTTTATATGTTGAATGAACTAACGACAACCACTAGTTTGTTTAATTTTTTTCAAAATTTAGCGTCTAATTTGAGATCTTTGAAAGATCAACTACTATATTAACTTTTTTTGGTTAAGGGTAGAACTGACAATTTGGAGCTGAAGCTGCAACACCTAAAATATGTCTTACAAAATGCGTTCGGGGCCATATGTATGATTTGGAGCCTTTGAGAAATTGCGGGATGATTCGAGCATACTCGAACATTTTGCATGTAAAATTCAAATCTAACTTGACTCCTGAAGCCTAGAAACTGAACAGACCCACATTCATTTTAGATCGGGTGAGGTCTTTCTATCTGGAGCCCAATAAAACTCGAATTGACACCTCTAGTTAAGAGTATCTAAATGTATAACTAACAAATGGGCCAACAAACCGCACTCGGTAAATATTATGCGAGCGTTTTTGGCTCAGCACGTTTAGGCCTAATTACGAGCTCGTTTGACTTGATTCACATTTACATCTATATATGGAAATATGGGTCGCGGGGCAAAATGTCGTGTGTGTTTCTTTTCGGATAATATTTTATCAGTACTAACGTGTATCGCCACTTGGTAGAAAATATTAGATCCCGATAAAATGTTGCAAATACAAATACGTGATTTTTTTTGTCCAAATCGCATTTAGACCACGGTCCACCTACTTGTTTGACCCGATCATACCATACCCAAGCCCGCAATAAAGGCCCGATAAGCACATATACAATTTTAGCCCGACCCGTCAAACAATTTGACATATCTACCCATGTGTTATTATAAGTAGGTATTCTGGAGGTCTAAGGTTCAAAATTCGACTGTTACGCTTATTGATGAATAAAAAAGTTGTAAATAGTTACGAGTCTGTGGACAGTGAATTACGATACTTACCATTCCAATGCACTGACCAACCCAAGGGCAATGATGATCAAACCTCATGACACAATTGTTGCAAACCGAACAATGAGAGCAACGAGGAGGCCTATAGAACATGCAAGTCTCACAATACTTGACCCGAACCGGATAACCGTTGACGACGACCTCTTTGGCCCGAGGCAACCGAGGTGTCGGTGTCTGAACCCTCCCGCCACCGACATCGATGGAAGCCGACGAGTCGTAGCAAATCTCGCCCTCCGGGGGATGCACGTTTCGCGGTACAATCCCGGGGTCGCGGGTGGAGGTAAGAAGAAGTAGCACCAATACCTATTCTGGCCAAAACATGGAATTAGGAATGTTGGAGATATATATTTACAAGACACCAAAATCGTGGAAGAAAATTAAACAGGTCGGTTCAGGTTGAAATAGTCTAATCTGATCAAGAATGTCAAAGAGGTGGTAGGGGACAAGGTTTATAATACTCGTACTATTCATAATGCACTCGCCTCGTTCTTAGTGACGGACCCAGAAATTTTAAAATGTGGGGTCAATTTTTTTTGTATTAGCGTAATCACCTTAAAATAAAGGGTCAAACAGCAATACTACATGTAGTTTTTATTTTATTTTTTTCCGGTTTAAACCATGGGATTTTAGAGCACGCCCGCACCTTGGCGGTTGGCATTTTTAAGTCGTTTTAACCACACCCTGACTAATCCTCATTCGAGACTTGTTCACAAGTTAAGAATTTCACATCTCCCAAAGGATGTGTTGAGCGAGGGTCGAAGATAGTACATATAGTTTTTGAGATAGCTATATTGGGAAGAAGAAAAAAAAACCATAATGCGGGGTTGGCTGACCCCACAACCAGCCAAGTGGGCCCGCCTCTACCCATTCTCGGACCCAAAAATTTCAAAATGTGTGCTATGATTTTTTGTATTAGTGTAATTACCTTAAAATAGGAGGTCAATTAGCAATACTACATATAGTTTTTTACAAAACTAAACTAGAAAGAAAAACGAAAAAAAATCATAACATAGGATCAACTGACTCCACAATCAGCCAAGTGGGTTTGCCCCTGCCCGTTCTTCAACGAAGAATCTTTTTAGGTTAACAGGAAATTTTGGACAGATCGAGGCATATAGCATTTTAGTTTCATATTTGAAAATTCGGTTGCTGAACTAGGTTAAGAAAAGTTGATGAACCAAATTAGATTTTTTACCGAAACAAACCGAGGAAGGAGTTTATAGATACTAACATAGATTGTGAAGGCAACAGTAACCACCAAAATGACATAGCCTCCATTGTGAGCTACAAATTTGTGGAGAAGGTTTCTTGCAACAAGAGTGCAAAAGAGAGCAATAGGAACAATTATAAGCAATATGGTCACAACCAAGGACTTCCCATCTGGTCCAAATATAAGCCTCCCTTTCAACAAGAAAATCTGCACAAAATACATTTTAAAAAAACAAAAAAATAAATATTATATTAAATTATCAATCAAAATAAGTGAAATAGAAATACACGTAGGAAATTAAGAGCGTTCCATTATCAAACATTTGAATCATAAACAATTAGTCTATACAAAACTTGAGTTACTCGATTTGTAAATCGAAAAACCAACGAAAGAGAAGAAAAATTATATAATTGTTGAAAAGAATACGAATAAAAATCATAATAAATCTCGAATCGATAATGACGAAACAAAATAAAACCATTATCAAAATGACAAATGCAATTGAACTAATAAGTCTCGTATTTAAACAAGATCAGACTAGACTCATAAACACATCAAGAAACAAGAAAACATAGAAACCCAAATGACTAAATGAATAAACAACAAGAAATCAAGAACTACTTGAGTTCAATATTTTTATATATATAAAAAAAACAAAAAAAAAAACTCATTAAAATCACAAGAAGCTTAAACAATAATTCAATAAAAAAAGTACAAACAAAATTCTAACAAATCTTGTTAAAATAATCAAGCATAAAAAAATAAAAATAAAAAAACAATTGAACAAAACAGTAAGTCTCAAAATTCAAACTAAGCTCATAAACACATCAAGAAACAGGAAAATCTAAGAACCTAAATGACCAAAACTCATTGAAATCACAAGAAGCTTAACCAAGAACACAAAGAATTAATCAAGAACTAATCGAGATCGAAGAATCAAGTAAATGAACTTACATTGCTTCCCTTCCAAGCTTGGTAAACACGTACAGGAGCCATACAAAGAATGAGCTATTTTTTTTGCAGAATCTTGAAGCTGTGAGTTATAATTGAAGAGAACTTGGTAGCTAAGGAAGGTGGATATGACTTATGAGAGAGTGAAGTTTTTTTTTTTTTTTTTTGGACAATATTTAAAATAAAGAAAAAGGTGGTTCAAGGGTTCAAATTTGAGCTCTCTAACTAAAAAAGGAAGATTAAAAAAAAAAAAAAAAGATAAAAGAAGAAGAAGAAGATTGGGTTGGTCTTGAATTTGCAGTGGGAAGTGGGAGCTTTTGAAACTTTCTCTTTGCACTTTCTTGCATATGGGATTTGTAAACTTGTAGAAGTGGTTTTTGCTTGACATGGCTTTGGGATTAGCTTTGGTGTCATGACTCAAAAGTTGAGAATTAGTATTATAGTTATAAGGGGTAATTGCACACGAACTTTACGTACTTTAAACCTTTGTATATGTATAGTCTAAAGTTTTATTTTAACTTTCGACTATCTTATACTATGTCGGGGGCCTATCCGTCCATATTTCGTCAGTTAATTGTCAAAAAGACTAAATTGTTCTTGTTATATAATTTTAAATTTGTTAATATAAATAAAAAGAATGACAAAATGCGCATTTTTGAAAATAATTTGGTCACGTGCATGACACATGATCAAAAATGAAATATTATGTGACGGAGAGGCCCCCGGCATAGTACATGGTAGTCGAAAGTTAAAATAAAACTTTAAGGTATCCATGTGCAAAACGCGTAAAGTACATAAGATTCATGTGCAATTACCCCCAATTATAAAAAAAGAGAGTTTGGAGATTGCATATGAAAACTACATCTGATAATTTGGAACCGAACTTGCAGGTACCGGAAACTCAACCCACATTTTGTCGCAAGTTTGGGTCGCAAATAGACTTAGATCGAACAATTTTTGATAAAACTTTGAACCCACAATGCAAGTTGAGTTTCGATTAGGCATTTTCTTAACCCAAGCACGATTTTTTTTGACTTGGAACTGAATACCTCTTATGCGAACCAATAGTTGACCGTTGGTGTTCAAGGTAGAAAAGACATGATCTGAGCCCGACCCACAAGAAGTATTGTTTCGAAGTTTATATACAGTGGATTTGTCTAAATCGATCAATAATTTTCTTGTCCTAGTACCGAGACAGGTTAATTTGGTCTCTATCATAGCACGAAGTAGCACAAAATGTCGATTGTGGTTTGAGTGCTCATGTGGACAAATTTCAAAAAAAACACATAATTTTGTAAAAAAAAAAAATGAACTTGAACATGTAATTTGAAAATATATCACATGACCTTTTGAACCCAAATTTATAATATGTTTCAATTATATTACATTTGGAAATGAAAAAATGTAAGAGAAAAAGTAAAGCTTGGGCTAAAAGCAAGAATTGATTAAACAACACAACATAAATAAACATTGAATAAAAATGAAAATAAAGTGAGGCCAATCCTCTTGGCTCTGCCATAAAGAAACAAAGACTGAGATTAGAATCAATGACTTGTATCAATTTTAGTGTTCTTTTTAATTTGTTGACCAGAAGCTTCTAAAATGTTTGTGTTTCCAATCTTGTGGTGATGTGGGACATTGCACAAAGTAGATCCCAATCTTGCACTTCTTACCTTTAAATTTATTTTCTTTTTCCATTTGACTATAGTTTTATTGCTATGTCTTTTTTATTGGCTTGTTTTAAAATAAATAAATGTCGGTTTGTGATGCACCTATTTGACTCGGATAAAAAAAACTGAATACGTGTTGTCGTTAGAGTTTTGCAGACGAGATTCCACACTTGAATAACTTGGATTGTTTTTTCATGTGAGTAGATGAGTTTCGGCCTTCAGTGCTTAGGGCATCTACAACACATTGTTAAGAAAATACCTAGGACAAGAGTTGAATTTCATCGTAATCACGAGAGTAAACTTATTTACTATTGTGAAACAGGGGGCAACAATATGAAATTTAGAGAGAAATGAGAGATATGTCTCGAATGTATATAAATTGGTCCATATTTCTTAGTTTGAGGGAGTGTCGATACTACAAAATCGAGATATACAAGCAAGTATCGTTTTATGATTGGTCATTGAGAATGACAAGTGAGCTTTCTTGATGTCGACCCTTATGTAATGAGTTTAAATGATAACACAACTATACACAAAAAGATTTAAATTTGTCCCATAGGTCATGAGTAACTACACTATCAAATTAAGAGACGATGATTTCAAAAACACTTTTTACGTAAAAAAAATGATGGCGTGACATTCATACGATAATGATTAAGCATATATTATTGTAATAACTGACACACATGATATACATGCGAAATGATGACATCATATTGTATAGGAAACAAACAATATTGTTGATACAGATGCCACATCATTGCCACATGGACATCACATCATCTTAGTGTTTACACTACATCATCCTATATTGTTTTCATAAGAGAATATGAAAAAACCCAGTGGGTTGGCGTAGTGATTCAACACTTCGTCCCTTAAGTAAGTGATTGAGAGTTTGAATCCCAACTCTTGTGAATGGAAAAAATACATGGGTCAGCCTTCTACCGCTTAGTGCGCTGACATTAGGGCGAGTGGGGATTAGTTGGGTGTGGTATAAACGACTTAAATGTGCCAACCGCTAGTGTGCGAGGCCACTTAAGACACCCCATGGTATAAACCGAAAAATAAGAGAATATGAAAATAATAATTTTAATATCATCCCATGGACCATTTTAACAACTTTACATAGTTGTATGATCAAACTGAAATGATAAAGATAGTTTATAGACTAAATTGAAACATAAGTTAAATTATGTACCCATTTGAAACAAAATAGTTTTTTTTTCTTTTTTTCTTTTTTCCCTTCCATAAAATAGTAATGGGCCTATAAGGCCCAAACATAAAATGAATAAGAAACAAGGCCCAAAAGATAGGCCCATTAGGTCAATTCCTTCACTATTGATCTAGAATGTTCCGAATTGCAATATCAGAAACCCTAATTCCCAATTTCTCTGTATAAAGAGCTCATTCTTCTCTATTCTCTCTCAGCTTCGCAGCCTTAAACCCTAATCCCCCAAATTCCACATCCCAGTTCAGAAATTGAGGTTCAGATTTGATTGTATCGTCGATGATGATAGATCCAAAGGCTTGTTTCTCAAGAACATTCGCAGTGGCCGCCTGAGAGCTTTCGCCTTCGCCAGGCTTGAGAGCTTGTGCTGCTTCTTTTCCTTCCTTGGATGTCTGAGACTTCTCTTGCTCTTTTTTCGCTTCCATTTACGTTTTTATCGAATTCGAGTGGTAATTAGGCTTAATTTTACATTTTTTTGATGCAAAAACATGTGATTCCCATTTTGATGTACTATTAGTTGATTCGAGTGATGCCCAATATTGATACGGTGATTGGTTTTGGTGGGTAGTATTTGGATTTGTTAAAATGTGTGTTAATTCGTGTGATAATTAGGGTTTAAGATTAACACTAGAAGAAAAAAAATGATCTTTTTTGTTGATAGTTGCGGACTTGGGGTTAGCTTATAATGAATTAACTTGTAAGTTGAAAAATTATGATTCGTTATATGTCAGTTCCTCCTTTTTCCCTATATTATTCTCAATTTTAGCTAGCTTTTCTTTTGTGCAAACATGAGATTATCATTTGTTGAAGGAACAATTTTGTGGGCTGATAGATTGATTTATTGATATATATTAGGTTCTGTGTGTTTAGATTAGCTTGTAATCCGGTCTAGCAAATTGTAGCCTGTAGATTTTGTGTGCTTTCTTATGCTTCTCACGCAACAATCTGCAATTAGTGTATTCTCACATTCATATGATGATTAAATTTTGTGACAACATAGGGATTTGGGACTACATGTCTATCCCTTCAGCACTGTTATTTGTTGCTGTGGGGATTAGTAAGTCCCTTATAGATCAAACCATCCACTTCACTTTGTCAGCAGTCTATTTTTTGGTTTCTTGTTGATCATTAAAGGATGGAACATTTCATTGAACATTCCATATATGATTTTTTTTTTTTTTTTTCACTTGATGATCTCCTTTGATATTCTTGCTTGTTTATGATGACAAATGTAATGGCTTGTTTCTCAAGAACATTCGCAGTGGCCGCCCAAGAGCTTTCGCCTTTCGCCGGGCTTGAGAGCTAATGCTGCTTTATCCTTCCTTGGATGTCTGAAACTATGAAATTTAGTCTCTAAAATTTTAGATTTTGTAGCTTAGTTTTATGTTTTTGTTAGTGATTCATTTGATGATGATGATAAATCCAAAGGCTTGTTTCTCAAGACATTCGCAGTGGCCGCCTAAGAGCTTTCGCCGGGCTTGAGAGTTAATGCTGCTTTTTTCCTTCCTTGGATGTCTGAGTCTTTTAAATTTCAACTTCTTTGCTATGAATTTCAACTTGCTTGATTGGCACTTGGGATTTGAAAATTGTTCAATTATTTTATCTATGAATGATGATATATGCACTGGGCTCTGAGCAGTTAATTACTGTGTTATTGATGGAAATGCAGCCTAGAAAGCTTTATCTGACTTTTCTCTTGCTTGTGTTTTCTAACCCCTTGTTTTAAATCTTCAATTTTTCATTGCCCAATGATGGAAAAACTTAGTTATTGAGCGGTAGCGTGGTCGTTATTCACTATTAGCTTTTCTTGCTACCCACCTGTGTTTATTTTGCATCTCTTTCTTTCATTCTTATTCTTGTGTGTGTGTGTGTTGGTGGAAGCGAGTAAAGCTTTGCGTGAATTAGTGCCATTGCCAAATACCGAGTATGATTTTTAAGCTATGAGATCTGAGGGCTTCTTGTGTTACTTTTGTTGATGAATTCACCACTTAGTATCTTCTTGCACTCTCTTCGGAATCTGCTCTGGTTTCTTTGTGTTGTAGGTTGTTGCAAGGAATGAGAAATGCTTGAGCATGAAAATGTGATGCGATCATGATTTTTTCCCAAGATTGTTCGTGTCTTCTTGAAGTTATTACTAGCGACTTGAACGTTTAATATTGAAGATTGGTGTGACCTATTGCTTTGTTACCTCGATGTGTAATGTTGATCTTGAAAGAATAACTCGGTTGTTGTAACCTATCCAAGTTGTTTGATTGTGATGAAGATTGCTCAAACTCGAGTAGTTTTGAATGTGTTGGGATCGGGCTGCTTGAATCTACGAAGATTGTAACCTACCAGTTTGTTTTACGGTCTACTCAAACATGAAATACTTTGAAGATTGATTAGTGTATTCTGCTAGTTTGTTATTATGATCTACTTAAACATGTAATGCTTTGAGTTTTTGATTATTAATATCTTCTTGGAACATGTAATGTTTTGTAGATTGATTGTTGTAAACTACTGGCTTGTTATTATGATCTATTTGAACATGTAATGTTTTGAAGAATGATGAAAAGTTTCTTAAAATTTAGTTCTTTTTCAATTTTTTCATTAATTATTTTGTAATGAATTCCATTAACAACGTCAACTTTCTAACAGATAAATGGCACAATTGAGAATATGGAGCATCAATTTAAAAGCTAATTAATTATATTTTAATGCCAATCAATTTTTCAATTTTAATTGATTATGGCCTGGTTTACTATTCATAGATTGAGACTCTCCCTCTCTTTCTAAGTTTTTTCTCTCTCTAAAACTCTTTATCTTTCTTCGGTGTTTTCCAGCAAGAGATTTTACTCCCACACCTGAGGCGGTGTCCCAGCATCATTCGGGTCTCATCGTTATTTGGTGTGTTCGCCTTGCAAGTCTGAGTCGGAGACTCGTTTTCAGATATGGAGAAGAACAGATTCCTCTGACGTGCGCTCCAGCAAGACTTGTTAGCTAGACCCATTGGGTTTTTCGATTCTCTGGGCCTTGACGCAACTAAACCCATTTCCCAACTTCGACGAAACGACATCATCACTAGTGCATTTTAGATTCAAACAATACATTTTTAATTGTCTATAGACAATAACTTCTATAGACATCTATCTCTATAGACATTTAACCTCCACAGAAAATAAATTGACTTACCGAACAAGACCTATATGGGTAACAATCCAAACCTTATTAAATTGAACACAAACTTATTTAAACGAGTGTCCGAGATATTAGTCAAAAGACAAACAAAAATTAATCTTGACGATTGTTTCGCGGCCACAAATTTATTGAAACAGATACGAGTATTAATGAATTGTGTGACATTATCTTATTGACCATTATACAATAGCCGGGAGCCTCAACCAATAAGTCAATAAATCACAGATGATATATATTTTTTTTTCTCAGTCTAAATTTGTGTTGCATTACAAATTATGACTCAAATTGACTACTTTTACTTGAATAGATCCAAAACCTGAATTCACATCTAATATTTGAAACAATTTGGTTTCACCCACCAAAACTACCTCTCTATAATTCACAAATCTCAGAGCAACTTCTCAATTTTCACTGAATTTCACATCTTTTTATCTATTTCGAAGTTCGAATCCAAGTTCCTCACTCTCTCTTTAGCTCGGTAAGATGAAACTTGAAGGAGACGCAACGATAATTCGGAATTTACGAGATGGGTACAAGTGGGTTTCAGCTACTGGGATTCAAGTCTCAGTGGCTGGTCTTCTCGGCCTCGCTGGGCTCATTTTCGCCATCAGAGACGGCCGAATTGGTAGCTTCGGTGGCTTGCCGTGGCTGCCGGAGAGGAAGGACCGGTCGGAGAAGGTGTGGTTCGTGCCGGGGTTGCAGAATCTGGGGAACAATTGCTTTTTGAATGTGATTTTACAGGTATATTTGGGGTGGTTTCTGGAAATGGGGGTTTTGTTGTGTTGGTGTGATTTGTTGTTTGGTTGCTGAGAAAATGTGGTGCTGGGTTTTACTGTGTTATTCATGGGATTAGTTGGATTGAGTGTTTTACTGTGTTTGCTCTTGAATACTGTTTGGTTGCTGAGAAAATGTGGTGCTGGGTTTTACTGTGTTTGCTCTTGAATACTGTTTGGTTGCTGAGAAAATGAAGTCTTCAATTTTAATGTTTTATTCATGGGATTAGTTGGGTTGATTTTTTTTTTTATTTCTTCTGTAATGTTTTCAGAATGGGTGTTTCTTGTTTGCCCTTGAATTCTGTTTGGTTGCTGAGAAAATGAAGTCTTGCATTTTACTTGTCACTCATGCATTTTTGTTTTTTGTTTTTATTTTACTGTATTATTTAGGAAGAGAAGTACATTTTAAGTATATGTTGTTTCATCAATTGTGTAATTTATTATGTGCTAGTTAATTCAAATATGTTAACTCTCAGTTAAAGCAAAATTAGTGCACTAGTCAAAATTTAGAACAAAGTTAGCTAACAAATACATCAATCCCTATTTAGATGCCATTTTTGTTCAATGTTTAGCGAAATCTGCAAGTATGTACAGGAATTAAGAACTCTAATGTTAACGATATGTGCTATATTCATTATAGTTTTGAAGGCCGTTACTCAATTTGTTCTAAAGGTGAAGTTTATGCACTGAAATTGATTAGTTCAAATTTCATGGCTAAATTGCACATCTAGTGATAGTTTGCGTTCCAAAATTTTCTATTATCATTATTACTTTGTAATTGGTCAACTGAAGACATGATATGAGAAAACCGTTTTAAGTTGGTATGGACATGAGCAATGTAGGGAGATTGGTGACATCGTGAGAAAGTGGGAGATTTCAGTTAGGAGAAACTAAGAAAGCGTTTGGATTATTTTTTTTTTGGAATGGAAATGGAAACGAGATTCGCGTTCCAGAGCCGTTCTCATGTCCATAAAACCACAATGACAATTCATTCCTATTTCGGTTCTTGATTCTCATTCGTAAACAAAAATTCTGATCCAAATGCTACCTAGAAGGGGATCTCAAAGAGTTTTGCTGAAAGATTCATGTGGTCAATCCCAATATTGTATGGGAAACATATTGGTTGTTATTCATTGGATATGGTATTAATTGGGTTTAGTCTTATTTTATTTTGCTTTGTTTTCAGGCTTTGGCTAGTTGTTTATGCTTCCCATCGTATCTGCACAAAGTGATAGAGGATTGTGAATCCTCTACGGTTGAGGAACAGGGCGAGAGCTTGCCGCTTACCATTGCTTTGGCTAATTTATTGGAAGGTATAATAACTATGTGATTTTGATGGCACTTATTGTTTTTTTCGAATAGCTTTGGTAATTTAGTTGATGAATTACGAATATGATGAGAGTTTTTAATATGGTAACCTCCTAAAGTTTCCGCCACATTTTTATTCTATCAAGTGTACTCAAAATGACCTCAATCTACTCAAAACTTTCCTGAGAAATATTGTTTTGATTAAGGTTGTCGAATAATGACAAGTTTTATGGTCTTCAATCCCAAATGCTATGTTTTGATCTTGACTATAAATTTGAGGGAAATATAAAATGGAAAGGAAAAGTCCTAACTAAATTTTCCCCACATCTTTGCTTTTGCTCGACAAAATGTAGTGAAAATCATGATAGAGATAGTTAGAATTGTTTGTAAAGCTAGTGCACGAAGGTCACGAGGCTCTGAACGTTGAGACTCAAACGTGTGACCCCAAGATCACAACTGTTGTCCTAGAAATGGCAATTTGGACATGAACCTGTGGGCTCCCGAAATTTGACCCTCATTTTTGCGGGTTTGGGTCACATAAAGTAGACCTGATTAATTTCGGGTCGGTCAATCTGCACCTCTTGCGGGTCGGGATCAGGATAGGTGTGTTCAACCCTAATTGCCTGCTCTACATTGGCTCACTCTCCTCCTAAACATGACCATGTGTTTGAAAATTGGTAAAAGACCCAATTTGGTCTTTGAACTTTTATAGTCCTGAACTTT
>JAYMTK010003606.1:0-12084 GCA_036897405.1 Pelargonium myrrhifolium | reverse complement strand
CTCCGGCTCATCACAGTTGTCTTCATCCCAAAATGCACATTGACACGTCTGATGGCTCTCTCTGTACTCGGCACCACAACAATAACAGAACTCGTGTCCACACCTGCAAATTTAAGTAGACTTCAGTTTTTGAAGAAACATAAATGCTATCAAGGTAAAAAACATTGGAACCAAAAATATACGCAAGCACAATTCATACAATAACTTGAATCTATGATACAGCCTTCTACTGATATGGTTTTGATTACACAAACCACAAAGAGACAGTACAGCTTTCAACTTAACTGTAATTAAACATGAACCGGAATCAATCATCCTTCCACAAGATTCTCATGAATATTGGTATTTGCTTAAATAATTTCATTCCTTACTAGTCATTGCACGGTTCTTATAATTGAGAACAGAAACGTTAATCTATTTCTAATAAATTTTGGTTTAGGCCTTGGAGCATAGAAGCTTAGTAGTTTGCTTTTGCCATCCACTAACTCGTTACTAGAAAAAGAAAAAAAAAATCATGCTACTTTAGATCCATTCCTTTTTAACTGTGTATGTGCCTGTCATGTCTACTATAGAGATAAACTATGCAAAATTAAACGTCATGAACTGTTTCAAAAACTTTAAAAAAGACCGAGTTATATGAAACACAAAACACCCTGAATATCTAAAGTTGAATCAGTGTAGAGCATTGGGGAGAATAGCTGGTGTGGATGTCCAAAACAAGTGAAATTAAATACAAATGAGTGTGGATATATCTTACCAGCAAGTCATATGGTAGCAACCTTGTGCTAGCTCAATCATCCTTCGGCACTGCTGGCAACGCCTCCACCTTTTATTTTGAGCCAGTCGATGCAAAGTAATGTCTGATGCATCTCTCTCCTCCAATGGGAGATTTTGAAACTCTTCGCAGCTCACAGACGAATGCCATGGAACACCACATTCTACACAGATAAACTTCTGACAAACTGGGCATTCAACACAGTTATTATCAGACAGGCTAGATGAACTTGCTCTAGCCGACAAACATTCACGAGGATCAAGCAGCGCTGAACAATTTGGAAAGGGGCAGTAGATTCTCTCTGAGCTGAGCATATTTGCTTCTGCAAGGGCTTTCTCTAGAGATGTATAGGAAGTAAGAGGAAGAAAAGAACTGCATTCGATGGTCGAGAGGTAATATTTGCATCTAACCTGAGGGCATCTAATGGGCACTTGAGATGACTGTACTTTACCATCAACATAGGTTTTCATACAATGTGAACAGAACTTGTGGGAACATTTCATTGTTATCATCATAGATGATGGCTTATCTTCACAACATATTGAACAGTTTTCAAGTGACATATCACCCTTAATAGGATAAGAGACGATGCCAATAGCTACTTGGGCTAACCTTATTGGTCTCTCGAGATCTACACTAGTGACACGCTTCAGCACAAAAGCTTCGAGATTACTGGCATGTTCGAGGATTCTTTGCCTCAATGCACTCAACAGTGGTACACCAACTCCTTCGCCTTTTGTTATCTGTCAAGAATTTCTCATCATTGTATGAAGCAGAAAATACAATCATGCATCATTCAGGAATGTAAATACTATTAAGATCAATACATTTGATAGCAAACTTCACATGGGAAATAGTTTGAAGTCATTCGAAACAATTGCTCAATACATTTCTTCTGAGCAAGAATAATCCAAAATTGCGGTGATTAAATAAATAGGAACTTGAAATGTCAACTCAACTAAAGGGTTACTCACCTGATCATATAACCGCTCCGAATCTGTAAAAGCATATACACGGCGGACCTTATTATGCAGAGCCTCCTTCAGACCATCCATTAGAGCTAAATAATCAGCCACAGATTCCTCCACGTAGAAACCAAGCTTCTTTTGCAGCTGAATAACAGGAATACTACTTGAACTTTCCATGAGCACCCCGATTCCGGAAAGGCCAGAACAAGAATCCCCTGACTCGGCTATTGACAAACCCTTGAAGAACATCTTCACTGAAAATTCATCAAGCTCATCCTTCGACTCATCCTTCACCACTTCCTCAGTATCCTTCCATACCTCATCATCTCCCCAGCAGCTCCTAAACTCTTCATCTTCTTCCAATCTAATCTCCCTGAATACACAACCAGAAGACCCGTAGGCTAACTCTGATTGATTTTCCATTTCTAGACGAGACTCTCCCACCACCCCAGAAAACTATAAAACTCTAGTTCCTCGTGGCACAATAATATCGCAATCTAAGCAAATCCCACCAACAATTGATCCGAAATTCTGTAATTCAGCATATACATCTTCAAACATAGTTGCACATGAAACAGTGATCTCCCACTCTAATATTTAAAATCAAAATCCATGAAAACCCCATGAAGGAATCAAAGCAAAGCTCTATTCTTTAACACCAACTCCCCCTAAAATGTCAAAAGCAGTGATATTTCAATCAGCTCGAATCTTGAAATCAAAATGTAAGAAATACCCATCAACTGACCAATCCAAAACACTATATTTTAGCATCTACTTCCTCGAAAAACATAAATTATGGCAGCTGCTTAGAGGGGGAAAAAAATATCTTTCACTGCAAATCAAAACAATACCACTGACCCATTATGAAAATCACTCACTTCACCAACTTTGATGCATAAACTTGACAAATCCATGTACACGATACGAAGAAAAAATCAGACCCATATATAATCTAGAGATTTAGCGAAAGGGAATGAAGAGAAAATGAAAGCAAGAAAGAAGAAAAGGAAGGTAGGTTCCGTACCTTATCCGGAGGGGAACTAAGTCCTGATTCCTTTTGAGGGTCTGAAAATGGAATTTGTCTGTGTAAGGAAATGGTATAAATAAAAAACCCTAATCTGACAACTGACCCTTCGTTTTGTGCTCTCGAAAAAGGTCTGTTATTTTCACGGGATTAATAAGAGAATCATCAGTTACTACTCTACTGTTGCCGCTAATTATGTTATGGCGTAAGAGAAAAGAAAAGGAAGCTTTTTTGCTTTGCATTGCATTGCTGTGACCAAAACAATCACAATCTTGTCATTATTTCACAAAATTAACAAGATGAAATGGAAATTCATTTCCCTCACGTTTTGGTGATTGTTTGTGGGAAGTTATGCCCAACTTTACTCTATTACCTGCTTAATTAAAATAATAATAATAAGGGAACCAATCAAGAAACCCATGTATGTGTGTTGGTTTTGACCTTTTCAACGCTATACATTTTGGGGGTTATAAAACTCAGAAACAGTCATAGAGGACAGTGCAGGCAAGGATTGATAATGAGAACAATAATGATTAGCATTACATTAACCCCACTTGTACATGTAAATTACCAATTCTACTTATTATCTACCATATACAATTAACAAGTGCGACAAACATCAACCAACACTCCATTATCTTCTTCTACCACTAGATACATATGTGATACATATAATGAAAAAAGTTACTATTTAGTCGTTATATTTTTCAAAATGTTACGATTTGATCCTCATACTTTAAAACATTACGATTTAGTTCAAAGGTAGAGCAAGTGGTTCGACATAGTCCAAACTATAACAAAACCATCATGGTTAAGGACATTCTGTTAATTTGTAGACGAAAACCGTCAAATTTAATATAATAATGAATTTTTACTTGTCACATCATTATTTTAATATCAAAAAATTATTCATTAACGGCGTTAATTAAATTTGACGATTTTTGTCCTCAAATTTAACGAAATGTCCTTAACTGTGACAAATTCGTTATAGTTTGGACTATGTTAAACCATTTGCTTCACATTTGCACTAAATCGTAACGTTTTAAAGTATAGGGATTAAATCGTAACGTTTTGAATAACACGAGGACTAAATCGTACCTTTTCCCTACAAATAATTAAGTGATTGTTTGAGTCCTTCAATGACCTTTTGCAAGAGCAATGTCTATATACTTTGATTTTGAAACTAAGAATTGTTTGGTTGTAGGAGAAATTGCATACAATAGGGGTTTGCTAGAACTTTGCATAAAGATTCTCCACAGTAAGATGGAAGCTTCTATAAGAGAAGCCAAAGAGGAGTGCAGAAGCCGAAAATGCAAGAAGTTCTCTGTTGAAATGGAACTCAACTTGTTTCATAGCCTATAATTAAACAAAATTTTATGTATAAACTAAATTGTTGTTGACGCCACACTCTAATAATATTCATTATATACTTCATATTTTATTCAAATTTTATATTGTAAAAGTAAATATTTTGTGATCTACAATACAAACATCAGAAAAATTCAAATATAAGATTTTGAAGGATCCAAACGCATCAAACCGTTGAACTCAATAAACATTGGTATTAACATGTACTTAATTAGGACAACGAAAGTCTAAATTAAATATAATTGAATCCAACTTTAACGGCCTATTGTCTTTGATTTGAGGTAGCTCAAATCTTTATGGTGAATCACATCCATCCAAAAGAGTAGCCTATAATAATAATACTATACTCTTGCTTGTTTGCAGATAGATGCATCATTGATTGACTCGTACGTGACTACCAACAATGCCAAATTATAAGCAGCTGGCCATTATAATTAATTAATTGTTAATGTGCTCTTTTGGCCTTAATTGGCCTTTATTTATTGCCTTAACATATATATTGTTGGTACTGAGCCACAAATATTAACTACACACCAATTATTTATTGGACAGGTCTATTATATTGCTTTTAAAATTAATGGGATGGGGACGTAACTGTTTGGAATTGAGTTGGACAAAAAAATAAGAAGAAGGTGGTCACAGAGCAACAAAGAACAAAAACTGTAATAAACAGAAAACGAAATGTGGTATATATAGTAGTAGATGCCATGTGCTTTGTTTTTTGTCCTCTTATGGATTTATAAATTTTGTCTCTGATTTTAGTGGCTCTACCCTAACTCTATAAATTGCAGAGTAGGTTCTTCTTTTTTACATTTTCAATGGGTACATATCTGGAGTCCTTCATACCAAAATGTGATTCAAATTTGTTTGGTTGAGTTATGTATATATATGGAACGTATATGGGCTTTCGTTATTGGTGTTATACCCTTGCATATGCACAAACAACTCATGATCAAGGATTCGAGCCTCCAACTCTAAAGCCGAGGGCTCGAGCCTCTAGTTTCTTCCTATACTTCAACACTTGTATCTTTTTCAAGAAAACTAACATAATGTATATGTAAATTATTCGTTGGGGGAATGTTTTGTGACGTAGAAGGTTCATTGTGGGATCGATTTATTGAGTAAATCTAGAAGGTTCTTTGCAAGAACACTGCAATATTGTTATAAACATGAAAATTCTCTCGCGAGAACGCTTTAAAATTTAAAGGTTCGTTGAAAGAAACATTGTGCTCGTAATTTTTTTCTGATGAATCCACAAACCATGTGAGTTTCGAAGACTCACAAAAACGGTAGTTCTATCATTGAATTTGCAAATATTACAAAGTTGATTTGGTTTTCTTCCTATCTAGGCCAATGCCCATTATTTTCCACAAAAATGAATGTACTAACAAGGAATTAGTTTAGTGATATTGGGGAGACAACTATTGTCTCCTCGCCCATTTCACGTTTTTTTTTCTTTTACTTTTTGGTTGTGATTTGCACAAAATTGACCCAAACGTGTTTATGCAACAATTCCTTTAGGGATAACATTTTTTTTTACCCGAACTTGTACGCAATAACCAATCTAGTAACTAATCTATTTTTGCACATAATTTAGTACCATACTTTTATTTATAACCTAATTTAATACTCATTTGATTTTTTTTTTTGGCTGTGATTTGCACAAAATTGACCCAAACGTGTTTCTGCAACAATTCCTTTAGGGATAACGTTTTTTTGTACCCGAACTTGTACGCAATAACCAATCTAGTACCTAATCTATTTTTGCACATAATTTAGTACCCATACTTTTATTTATAACCTAATTTAATACTCATACTTTTAATTTGTACCCAATATGGTACATGCCGCAGTGCCCGTTAAAATCATCCGTTAACTGCTTTGATTGACTGCCTTGCTGGAAATAATGTGTCTACGTGTCAATTACAGCACATACTTGTGCTGACGTGGATGCTGATTTGGAAATAAAAAATAAAAAACAAAAAACAAAAATCACTCATTCACTCTGGCAACCCAGACCTGCGTCGATCTCGACCTCGCCGTCTCCGTCGCCGTCCAGGAGTCCCAAGCCCTCGCCGCCACGCCTCGACCCCCGCTTATGGCCTCATCCTTTGTCGCAACTCCGCTCTCCACTTCCTCGTTGACTCCGTCACCAACGAAGTCTTCTCCAAGCTCCGCGTTGACAAGCGGAGCAGTGGCCGCTGTTGGCGGAGTACACGGGCATACATAAGAGATCGAGCAAGGAGGCCATTTTGGGGGTTAGGGTTTGAGATTATTTTCATATCTGAGTTTTAATTTTGATGTAAATTTGTGTAAAAATTCATGAACTTTTGTTAGATTTTGATGTAAAATTTTGTAAGAATTCATGAGATTAAATTTGTTAGATTCATGAGTTTTGATCTAAAATTTGAGGGAGTTTTCCGGTCGCCGGAAAATTCAACTCTTAAATTTTAATTTTAATTTATAATATTTTTGATTTAATATCCACGTTAACAATAGATTAACCAATCGAATGTTGACACGTCAACGTTTTTATCCACCTAGACAGGCAATTGTCCACCTAGGCAAATCAATTGTCCAAGTAAGCATATTTAACGGATAAATATACGGAAATTGACAATAGGTACTAGATTGGGTGCAAAAATAGATTGGTTACTAAATTAATTATCGCGTATAATAAGTTCGAGTACCAAAATAACAGTATCCCATTCCTTTACCTATTTCAGTTTGGGCATGGCAGCAATTTTCGAAGTCATGTCCCGTGCACTTGTACATCTTTCTTGCACCATAAATTTGTATGCTTAACGATATGAGACTATCCGTCGTTGAGAAAATCGAATATATTTGTTCTCGCACTTTAAAGATGTCTTTGTATTTTGCATTTAATGAGTGTTGCTAGACAGTAGTGGCAGCCACTAAACAATTTTAAAAAAAATTATCTCATTGTCCATATCTACTTGACAGTTGGCATGTAATCAAATTTTAACAAATTAAAATTAAAAGCTAGTGTACTAAATTAATTCATTTGTATTAAATTGAGTATTGAGCCAAATTTCATGCACCTTAATCAATATGAAAATAAAATAACAAGTGAAGTGACCTCTAATAGTAAACTAAATTGCAAAATGCCCTCCAATTAAAGTTCACTTTCTCTACCATAAGTTGTTATTCATTAATTATCTACAATATGTATCTATAATTTGTTACAACAAGTAAGGTAAATGAAAAACAAAAACAAAAAAACATCACGATATTACTAAATTTATCTGAATCCTTACCAAAAAAAAGAAAATGAAAAGATGACAAAATTTTGAATAATAATTAACAAAAAAAATAGTGTGAGGTTTTGAGATAATTCACAGAATCAATATCAGTGTATCACTATCCATTGGATTGGAATTATATGAATTGTGACTCTCATCTTATAAAATCACTCGGTTGTGAATTGCCAAAGTGGTTTTAAATTTAATTAATGTGCATGCACGCTTCTTCTTTCTCCTAACACTCACAAATTAATGAGTTCCTAAATCAAACAAAAAATGTAACAACCATTACATCATGAATCTCACACCTTACCATAGAAAAGAACTATATATGTTACCAGCACGAACCGCAACTTCATAGTTTTGTGTTTGAATTTGGTTAATTTCACTCAATTAAGAAAATAATAATAATGTGGATTCATCCAAAAAAAAAAGCAAATTAATAAATGTTACAATATATCCTAAAAAGTAAATACTAAGATTTAATTAAGCCCATTTGGCCATCAAGGACATTCCTCCAGCACCTAACAAAACAGCAATGTATGAATATATTTGAAGCTTCACATTTCCTTGCAACTTAGCCCCCATGAAATCCGCTGCTAAAAGATCCACCAGAGCCATATAGTTCAACAGCCCCGCCGAGCACGCGTTCAGTAGCCCCACCACTATCAGAGCCGTCGGGCTATTCTCGCTGTACACATTCGACAATGCTAACCCCAAGGCTATCCCAAAAGGGGTTGTGGTCGCAAAGAAAAACACCATCATCGCGTTCGTCTTCCACTTGTACTCCGCCTGATCAATAAAATTAAAACGATTATTTTATCAAACTAAATAATTAATTAGTGACTGAAACTCGGCCAATCTAATAAGACGTACCTGAAGTATGCAGCCCCCAAGTCCCATTCCTTCGAACAGTTGATGAAAGCAAAGTGCTGCTATAAGTGGCCTTATTGTACATTGGTTATCCGATGCACCCATTGATAGTCCAATCACAACCGAGTGCACCACAATTCCCAATTCCAATACCTATATCAAGAGGGCACAAAATACAAGGCATTACTATCACTTCCCCGATACATTTTTTTTTTATTTAAATTCACTGGTATATAATAGAGTTTGTATATGCACCTGAGCGACAACCCTGTAGCGTAACAAATGTGACTTGGGATCATCGGCCTTGTGCACGGTTAATTGGCCGTTAACATTTTGCAACTCGGACTCCACATCTTTCGGAGCGGGTGGATGGACCGCGACCGGCACATTGCAGCAACTTTTCTTGTTATACAGAGCCATCCCGAACGAGTCCACCATTAGAGTCAACAAAGCCGACAACATAGCAACGAACGTTGTGAACGGGAACTTCTTCCACGGATTCTCCGGCAAGCAGTCCGACCGGAGGTCGTCGAACGAGTCCGGCAGCACGTGCATGTACCCGGTGGCCAGGATCACCCCGGACGCCAGAGCCTTCACTATCGTGAACAGATTTTTCTCCGGGTGGAGCGCCGGGACCGCCCGAGTCAGAATCGGCAGCGACACGCCGATGATGCTAGTAAATAGTATAGAGAAAAAAGCTATGATCTTCAATTTGAGCGCGCGTGCCTTGTTGTGGCACGCACCGTCGGTTTTCTCCGCGCATTGCGGCGCCGGATTGTTGCTCTCTCCGGCGCCGGAGATTTGCAATGCGGAGGAGAGGAGGAGGAGGGAGATTAGGAGGAGACAGAGAGAGGTGTTTTTAGCTGCCATGGCTTGATCGATGAATGTTAATTTTGTTGATTTGAATTTTGGTGTGGAGGTGTATATGTAGCCGTGTGGGGTCAGTACTGTACCGACCGGTATTTGGGGAAATTTTGAATGATTGGGCTGGGAATTGTCTGGAATGCCCTTTGGGTTGGTGTTGGGGTGGTGGACTGAGATGGTAAATATAGGGATTGTGGAGGTTATGATGGGTGTAGAGTTCGAAGTGATATGGATTGTGGCGGGCGTGTGCGGCGTGTGGCCTACACAGTGTTTGACTTGATACTACTAGGTACTGTCACTGTCAAGTGCACGCTTGCGTAGTACGATGATGAGGTGGATTTCTTGTGTGATGACATGGACGGCGACTACTGCTTTGACTCTCAGCTGTTATTGGGCCGGACTGGACTCAAAGAAAGTTTGGCTCAGATTTATAATGAACTTGCTTAATGGAGTGGGCAACATGATTGTGGTCCAGCCCAATGTTTAATACATACGGGGTTGGGCTGATAGTATGGTATATAGAGTAAAATGAATCTCGACAAAAACAAATGAATCCGGACGGGCTATATATATATATATATACACACATGAGAAAAAATAATATAAACCAACAAAATTTTGGCTTAGGCTAAGCCAATCCAATAAGAAAAGCCTACCAATGAGAAGTCGACACGTGGATCGCTTGACTACTCAAAGGTCAACGGGCCAAAAGTCAAAGATAATTGATTTTAGGCCTAATGGACCAATCTAAGCTAACGAGCTTACTCCTGAGAACAAGGAGGCTCGGAGAAGACCTAAATCCTGAGAATAAGGAGGCCAAAAAAAGAAGGCTTATAAGCACACGTAGGAAGCTGAGACAAATAAGGAAACAAAGTAAAGAAAGTACAGTGGGAGAGGGACATTGTGGCCGGCCCTAACAGCAACCAAAATGGCTTGCCACATGCTAAAACCTAGCCCTAGAGTAGTTTCCTAATTTTACACAGCTTCTAGGTGATTTTGGGTGCCTACAAATAGGATCTCAAACCTCACATGTAATTCATTCCCTACTCTTGACAAGAGCATTAAGATTTCTAAACTTCAGGAAGATAGGAAGCTGAGTCGAATACTTGACTATTCTCCGCGATTTTCATATTTCCTTGAAGAAGGTTCTTAGTGTTCTTCGTAGATTAATTTGGTTTGACACCGTTTAATCCCAAGACGCTAGCTGTTTAGCTTTAAAATCCCGTTTGTGTGCAAAGTGACTTATTCTCACGCCGGAGGCGGTTTTGGGCACACATCTGGGGCTCTGCTTAGTCGTGCGTTTTGTACACAGGTTCGGACCAAGTCACGAAACCCACGCATAGGAGTTGAAGCCCAAAAAGGACTTCGAGACTCAAGCGTCAAGTTCAAGCCCAACAAGCAAGGACTTGAAGCACATCGAGACTTCAAGCCCAAAGACAAAGCCCAAGTTTCCAATTTGGATCTAAATCTTGGGAAAACCAGAAATCAAGACGACGTAGTTTAGCACTTTAGCTGTTTTCTGAGAAAAATAGTTAAATCACATGTCATTGAATTTCACTTATACTCATATTTGGGGGAGCGGAGCGACCCACCAGATTTGGGCTTTTTTAATGAGGTGTACCTACCTCATTGGTGGCTTAGAAATTAAATTAAATTATTTGATTTAGGATCCTATATATATATATATATATATATATATATATGACTAGTCCCAAAATGAGTGTCACATTGCCCTTGTAACTTTTTTTAGAAATAAGAGTTGTGTTTTCTTTTCAGAAGATTAGTTGTGCATGAATTATTAATAGTATATTTTTAGTAATTTAGTTAGTATCCCATAAATTTGATATAAGACATGTTCATGGGTTTTTTTATTGGCTACTTATATATATAGGGACAAATCTAGAATAAGTACTCAGTAGGGGCAAAATTATAGGGCAATGAGAAAAATGTCTTACATTAATAAGGCATATTAAAAATTAATATTTTAGTGGGGGCAAAATTTAAAATTTAGTATGGATAAGAATGAAATATAATAAAAATACATAGTAAATTTTCAACAAAATAGAATTTAGTTAGGGAAACTGCCCCCATACCCTTCTTCCTAGATCCGTCTTTGTGTATATATATATATAGTACACCATTATTAAGGAGACTCGAATTAGAGAATTCAGAGGGAACCCAATATGCCTATGCCACTTGTAAAGAACCAATAGCTTTTAGTTGGGATAGTTTTTTACATGGTATCAGAGCGTTGGTGACTAAAAAGTCCTAGGCTCGAATTCTGCCACCACCCATATTAAATTCCAGCACAAGATAATAAGTGGATCTGTGCATGGGACACATGCAAATCGAAAATGGGTTTGCACGTGAGGTGGCGTGTTAAAGTAGAAAATTATTATTAAGCGTTCAACTATCAGTTTAAGCTTATAGTTGAGATGGTTACAACATGTCTTTTATCAAAATAATTACTAAAAGAAGAGGACTGTCAACCATAATAGAGTGAAGAGCTCGTAGTTTGATCTAAAGCCCCTAACCTTGAGTTTGATATTGTATCCCTTGAACTTGTTACAATAACTAATTACGTACACTCATTTATGATAAGATCACACAATGGAGATATATTTTGTTGAGTTGAAGTTGGAGCTATGCATCAGAGATGTAGTATGATAATGCAGCTTCAATTCATTTGTGATATGACTAATTTTCCTAACTGCCACGTCAAGGTATGAAACTACGTCGTTTGGTTTTCTTCTCAAAGTGTCAAGGTCAAAGAAAGCAGGCAGTGGGCCTGTTGGTCTCCCTTGGGATGAATCTGTATGGTGGAGCAGGTCCGGGTCCGGTCAGTAACCAGGGTCCTGCGTACAAAGCACATCGTTAAGCGAAGTCCCGGATGTGGTTCCGGGATATCGCCTCCGGCGTGAGAATCAGTCTCTCTACCACAAACGGGGT
>JAYMTK010003605.1:0-12088 GCA_036897405.1 Pelargonium myrrhifolium | reverse complement strand
CCTGCTTTCGTGGCAAAAACAGTGACGTGGACAATGGGTACCGGGTGTAGCCGGTTTCATGGACTAAGTTCCAAAATTTTAAAAGTCCAGGGGCCAAAACAATTAAAAATCGTAATTAAGGGCCAACAATAAAATTCAGTCCAGTCCAAGGGGTCTGGAACCAATTTACCCAGATTTTTATTACAAAATGAGATTTTAATTTTGGGTTCAGTGTTATTGGATCTGCGTCGACTAATTTAAACATGTTTAATAATCGTGTCGTGTTTGTATTGAATAAGTAACTCATTTAATATGGGTCATAAATAGTTTGTGTAACCGGTTTATTGACACACGCACGCACAAATTGCACTACCCATAGGTAGTGTATTGCACGACCAAACACGAACACGACACGTTTAACACGATAACTAAATAGGTCGTGTCGATTTGCAATTATAATCGTATTTGGACATGTCGTGCATGTTGCAATACAACTAATTAATCGTGCGTGCATGTTTAAGAAGCCCAACACAAACACAAAACAATTATTAAACGTGTGAGATTTTTCAATATGTCGTGCTTGTATTGAAGAGCCGACATGTTTTGCAATATGTGTGTTCATGTTGGACCTCCAAAACATGCATGCACGACACAATTAACACGAACACTTAAGGTTATAATTGTAAATTACTCTTGATAGTGTGCTTAGTCGGGTCGTGTCAAACTTGCATAACATGTTGAGTAGCGTTTGTGTCAATTGTCATCGTTCGTGTTCAACACACGATCAACACGACACACGAATTGTCCAACTCCAATCAAAGTACAAGAGAACAATCCATAACCTGGAAAAAGAGGCCTCAAGAACACATGAAACCGAACCTGCAAAAAAACACTAATTTCGACTCTGGTTCGGATCAACAAACACGAAAAAATCGCAAACCCTTTTCAATTAATGATCAAAATCAAGCACGGTCAAATAATCAATAGATTCGGTCGTTTCTTTACAAGAAAATTTCCAACGAAGCGAAAAGAAGAAAGAATGAGAGATGATTAGCCCGAAATCACAAGGCTCGAAACCAATTGAGCGGGAAAGGGGGAAAAAATATACGAGAGAGAAAACCAACAATTGGGTCGAGGAACGAAGAAGAAAAAAAACCTAATTCCAAGACACATGTACAAAAATTTCAAACCGAAATAGAATTGAGATCTTCGAATACTTGTCTTACGTTAGGCCTCTCGTTTACCGGGAAAATGCACCTGAGCGAGATGGCGAGCAACTCGTCCATTGCTTTCGAGGGCTCTTCCCCGCTCGCCATGTCTCTGTCAATGCAATCCCGTCCCCGCCCTTCTTGGTCACATAACCGAACCCAATCTGTGAGGTCTACAGCGCCTGATTGACCTGATATTATGTCGCCAGCGCTTCTTCTGGTCAGTAACTCCATCAAAATTACTCCTAGGGCGTACACGTCAGCCTTGAAGGACGGGAATGGCTTAGCTGCGGTGGAAAGCTCGGGTGCGCGGTATCCGAGTGCTCCAAGATTCAGGATTTGCTCGGCAATGCCTGCGGGAGTCATGAGCCGGTGAAGGCCATAATCGGTGAGGCGGGCACTGTAATCAGGGCCGGTGAGGAGTATGTTTGTCGGCTTTAGGTTCCCGTGAGGCAGGTTTCGGTCGTGAAGGTATAGGAGGCATCGAGCAACGTCTACTGCAACTTTGAGCCTCTGACTGAAGGACAAAGGAGAGTACCTCCGAGGCGTAGACTCTGTGCAACAACAAAAATCATAAAATATTCATATATTATTGCATGCCAAAATATTCCTACACGTTATAAGCACAGTAAACAAAGATTGCAAGAGAAGCACAAAATAATTGGACCGCTCAAGAAACTATG
Source organism: Pelargonium myrrhifolium (assembly GCA_036897405.1). Taxonomy (NCBI): domain Eukaryota; kingdom Viridiplantae; phylum Streptophyta; class Magnoliopsida; order Geraniales; family Geraniaceae; genus Pelargonium; species Pelargonium myrrhifolium. Next base: position 10,218 of record JAYMTK010003605.1, on the reverse strand, counting down.
GTTCTAGTTATGAAAAAACAATAAACTTGATGGAATGCTCTATTGCATAAAACAAGCGAGAATGACACGAGCATACAAAAGTGCCATGAAAAGCCTCGTACCAGAATAATGATATATGCAAAATATATGACTTCAATAAGTTGAAAAGACCAATTTTGTGGCATAAATGGCAAAATTTGAGGTTTTGGGCTAGCACATGTTCACTTCCTGTTGCACGCTATCTATTAACTTCACCGATTCAGTGCCCAATTGCATAAGAAAAGTGATAATGAATTGGTTCAAATGTCCTCGAAAAGCAGGCAGATTAGCATTCTCACTGTAGAATTACTGTCCCCACCCAATTGTAACAGTTTTTTCTAACCCCGTGAAATTCCACCAGTCAAGCTAATAGCCAGGTGTCCAGAGACCGCATGGGTTCAGATTTATGTTCCTAAAATCAACATAAGCCAACTATTTATTGTCCCTAAAACATGCCTCGACTGCTTCCATATCAATAGTTTGCATTAGAATCGGACAATTCTCTCTCAATTCTGATTCATAAATTTGCATTCTGATTCAAAAACCATGTGCATCACTGCATAAGCTTCTATACATCTTCTCACCACTTTAACTTAAGTTCCTTTCCCCTTAAAATGGTCCTTCTAACGGTTCCTATCATTTCCTTATGACTTGCTCGGGATACTTATTTCTTCATTTTGAAGTTCTTGTGAGTCCCTATTAAGTCTAACTAAGGTGAATCACGATTCAAAAACAATGTGCATCACTGCATAAACTTCTATACATCTTCTCACCACTTTAACTTAAGTTCCTTTCCCCTTAAAATGGTCCTTCCAACGGTTCCTATCATTTCCTTATGACATGCTCGGGATACTTATTTCTGCATTTTGAAGTGCTTGTGAGTCCCTAAAGTCTAACTAAGGTGAATAATGTAATATGTAATTTGATGAAGCAAAACCATAGGAAATATTCTTAATGTACCATATGACTAGCAAATTTGCCAAAATTGACTTGGGTATGCATGATGTTCCTACTGCCAAAACCATTTCTAGTTCAGAGGTATCTAGATGAACTAAGCTTAAGACGAAAGATAAATGTCGGCAATTACCAGCCTGTAAATGCGCTAAGATGTTGAAATAAGAAGTTCTCCGTTACATGATATATTAATGAATATGCACGAATGCTTTCTCAGATCAATCATAGTAAATACTAATAAAAGATATCGAGGAAAGTTAAGAACCTAATAGTATCAGTTCAGTTACTATGATATTGGACCTGAAGTTGAAATATCTAAATATGCACCACTGTTGACATGGATGGCAATTTTGAAGAATTGGCAGAATCTAAGATTATTTAGATCAACAATCATAACAGATCAAAGGGAAAAGAAATGTCCAAGAGGACTTACCATAAAGATGCAAGGCCAAGCTATCTCCCGGGACGTAATCTGCCAAAAGAAGCCTTTCTTGTTCTCTGGGCCCCCAATAATATGCTCGCAATGGAACAATATTTGGATGCCTTATAGAGCCAATTCTTTTAACTTCCTTAGCAAACTCCTTCTTATGTTTGACCAGTCCTACCCGCAACCACTTCACTGTCAACATGTGCCCACTATCCAGAGTAGCTTTGTAAAGAGTTCCATGGCTGCTTCTGCCAAGAACTTCGGCAGGAGCTCTAGACAACTCTTCTCCGGTGAATGTCAGTGAAGCATCAAGGAAAGACAATTCTCCAGCCAACCGATCTGGTGAGTACACATCCAACATGACAGGTTCGCGTGTCTCAATAAAACGGGGTGAGGAAGACAAGGGGGAACCCGGGGAGGACTTCCTTCCAGATGTGGCAGGATAATTATCTAGCAAATTAGGATTTGCAGATGCGGAACTAGCTACCGCCTCCTCATGCGGTATATGGCCACTGATTTCAGTTCCGAACTCTGTCTTCCCAGATAAAGACCTTGAATTGGATGTTAGCAAGTGATCATTCGAGAAACTTAGTGAAGTTTGTGGGGGTTGAACAGTGCTGTTGAATTTGAAAAGAGATGGCCGTGTGAACCGTCCGACCTTAACATCTCTCCCTGTGGTTTGATCACTGAATGCAGCTGTTCCATGGAATTCTTTAAGGTGGGCTCGGTGATAAGCCAATAAAACGAATATAATCATCAAAGTGACCCCAACTGAGGCAACGATAATTGCTACTTTGATATTACTCTTTGAACTGCGATGCTTCCCCTGATCATGGCCATGTTCAATATCAGAATTGGGTGATGGCATGCCTCTTGGGAGGATTAGCAAGGAATTTCCGGGTCGAAATGAGGAGCTTGAGAATTTTTTCAAATTTTCTGGAACAGTGCCTGATAGATCATTATTAGAGACATTAAATACATGTATGCTCGTTGGAAGGTTATCCGGAATTCTACCATTAAATTTATTGTCAGATAAATCGAGGTACTCCAAGTTACTAAGTTTACTCAATTCACTTGGTAGCTCCCCAGATAAACCATTCTTTGCAAGATTAAGCAATCTGAGCCCCTCCAAGTTACCGATTTCTGAAGGCAAAGAACCTGTCAAGGAATTACTAGAGAGATCCAGAAATTCCATCTGAGGAAGAGGATGTAGAAGCAGCAAAGCACTTGCATGTGCACCTTGAAGAGGAATTGACCCCGTAAAATGATTTCTTGAAAGATTCAGGCTTGTCAAAGTCATGGAAGAGAAGAAACTACCAGGAATGGGACCCCCAAGTTGATTTAAACTTAGGTCAATACCAGACAATCTTGGAACAGTGCCCAGCATAGAAGGCAAATTTCCTTCTAGGGAATTATTTTGAAGTTTAAGCGTGCTTAAATTCTCATACAGAGAAGTCGAGTTGGGGAAGCTTCCGGACAAACTGTTCGAGCTCAGATCTAGAACTTCTAATGATGCTTTCCAATTTTGCAGAATAGATATGTCACCAGAAATCATATTTCTGCTTAAATCCAACACCAAGCATCTACTCAAAGAAGATGGCAAGGTGCCCGACAAACCATTGGATGAAAGGTTCAGCACATTCAAAGTTGTAGAATTAATGTCGTGAACTGAACCTGTATGTTTAGAAATAGAGAATATCAGAATCTCTAATACAGCCTTGAACTGAAGCTAATAGGGAAACAGAGAACCTCAAGTCCACAATCACACAAGTTCTATAAATCTTTTACACCAAAGGTTATAACACTAAGAAAAAGGACACTCAATTCGAAATAAAAACATACAAGTGAATCGTGTATATGACTAGCAGAAGAAAAAATAAACACAGTTGATAAATATATCACGCAGAACTATCTCAATGAAAGCTTAAAGCAACAATGTAAGTTTTCTTATATGTAATTAGAAGGGTGATCAGAATAAAATATTCAACATAAAATATAGTACATATGAATGTGAACCATAGAATTATCTTCACATATTTTGCGAAAAATATTTAGACCTTTGAGAATGTGTACATTTTGATTTTGTGTTTGGAAAGTCAAAACAATCTTCATTACAATCAAACCCAAAGTAAGAGTATATCCCACATCTGACAATCATATATGCTGCTTTTAGAATAATCAAACCAACATATGGACCATGAGACATCGTGTGAGTAAAATTTTGTGATAACCCAAAAATAGAAAAATATCAAAAATTTACTTTACATAAGAATCAAGATTTACCAATTATTGATCAATATCTTTCATGATATCAAGATTTTCAACAATCATAACAAGAAAATTTAGAAGGCCCTAAAATTCATACATGTTGACCAAAATCCCCAACCCAAAAATACAAAGTACTATTTAAACCAATGACAATGTACTCAATTTTTTTATTGAGTTTGGATAATCAAAACAATCTTAATTACAATAAAACTCAAAGTAAAAGTATATTCCACATCTGACAATGATACATTCTGCTTTTAGAATAATCAAACCAACACATCGACAGAGACATTGTGTGGGTAAAATTTTGTGACACCTCAAAATTAGAAAAAAATCATAAATTCTACTATACAAAAGAGAAGAAAACTTACCAACAAGTGATCAATATCTTTCATGACAAAAAGATTTTTAATATTCATATTAAGAAAATTTAGAGCACCCTAAATTTATACAAGTTGACCCAGATCCCCAGAAATACAAGGAACTATTTAGACTGATGAGAATGTATATAAATTTTGAACCATAGAATTATCTTCATATATTTTGCAAAAACTATTTAGACTGATGAGAATGTATGTAAATTTGATTGTGTTTGGAGAGTCAAAACAATCTTCATTACAATCAAACTCAAAGTAAAAAGTATATCCCACATCTGACAATCATACTGCTTTTAGAATAATCAAACCATAATATAGACGGAGACATTGTGGGTAAAATTTTATGACACCCTATAAATAGACAAATATCATAAATCTTACTTTACAAAAGAAATCAATTTTTACCAATTAGTGGTCAATATCTTTCATGAAATCAAGATTTTTAATAATCATATTAAGAAAATGTAGAGCACCCTGAAATTCATATATGTTGACCAAAATTCCCAGAAACACAATTTGAACCATAGAATTATCTTCACATATTTTGTGAAAAATATATAGACCGATGAGAATGTGTGTAAATTTTGATTTTGTTTTGGAAAGTCAAAACAATCTAAATTACAATCAAACTCAAAGTAAAAAGTATATCCCACATCTGACTATCATACTGCTTTTAGAATACATTGTGTGGGTAAAATTTTATGACACCCCAAAAATAGCAAAATATCATAAATATTACTTTACAAAAGAAATTAAATTTTATCAATTAGTGGTCAATATCTTTCATGAAATCAAGATTTTGAATAATCATATTAAGAAAATGTAGAGCACCCTGAAATTCATATAAGTTGACCAAAATTCCCAGAAACACAAGCACTATTTAGACCTATGAGAATGTAGGTAAATTTTGAACAATAGAATTATCTTCAAATAAATTTTGATTTTGTGTTTGGAAAGTCAAAACAATCTACATTACAATCAAACTCAAAGTAAAAAGTATATCTCACATCTGACAATCATGCTGCTTCTAGAATACATTGTGTGGGTAAAATTTTATGACACCCCAAAAATAGAAAAAATATCATAAATCTTACTTTACAAAAGAAATCAAATTTTACCAATTAGTGGTCAATATCTTTCATGAAATCAAGAATTTTTAATAATCATATCAAGAAAACATAGAGCACCCTAAAATCCAAACACGTTGACCAAAATCCCCAGAAATACAAGGGTACCATGACTTCATCAAACAAATATAGCCCACAAACTTGAAAACAAATCCCTGAAAAAAAGGTCAAAACTTTTACCTGTAAATCCATTGCCACTGAGATCTAATTCCTCCAACACCATTGAGCTCTCCAACAACTCCTCCGGAATCAACCCCGACATCTGATTGTTCCCCAACCTCAGAACCCGCAAAGCCGACAACGAACCAAACGAAGGAAGCTCCCCATTGATCTGATTATCACCCATATCAACCACTTGCAAGTTCCGAAACAAGGTAATCGAGTCGCTCGAAAAGAACCCGCCACTCAAGCTATTATGGCTCAAATTCAAGTAGCGCACCGTGTTGCCCAAGCTCGAAATGTTCTCCGAGCTGTCCGGGAGGATCCCGAAAAACCCATTGAAGCTCAAATCAACATACTCCACATTCCGGAGCTGAGACAACACATCCCCAATGTCTCCCCAGAGCTTGTTCTGGTGCAAATCCAACACTCTCAGCTGCTGGAGATTCCGAATCCCATCCGGAAACCCTCCCTTGAACAAATTCCCAGACAAATTCACATAATTCAGCCCCCAGAGATCATTGATCCGCGCCGGAATCGGCCCGTAGAACTTGTTCCCGGACAGATCCAAATGCTGCAGCGACGTCACCGTCCCCAGCGCCGGCGGTAACCGCCCGGTGAAGAAATTCCCGGCCAAGCTCAGATTTGACAACATTTTGAGCCCAATCAGAGTCTGGAACTTGAGCTCCCCGGAGAGACCGAGCCGATCGAGGACAATCCCTGTCACCTTCCCGTCGCCATCGCAGGCAATGCCGGTCCAGCTCTCCGGGCACGCCTCGGGGTCCGAGACCAAGCTGTGGTTCCACGTTCCGACGACTTTTCCGAGCGGATCGTCGCGGATACCTTTCTTGAACTCGAGGAGGCATCGGAGCTCGTCGGAGGAGCCGGAGGCGAGGAGAGAGAAAGTCAGGAGGAGAGAGAGAGTGAGGAGGAGAGTCATTTGGGGGGTTTTCAGTGGGCAAACCCTAGTGATTCATCGAGCGAATCGAGCGAATCGAAGCGAAACCCTAGAATCGGAAGAGGAGGAGAAAAAGAGGGTAGGAGAGAGAAAGTGGTGGCTAGGGTTTTTAGAGAGAGAAAAATGGAGGAAAAATCCGTTAAAAATGGCGGTTTTGAGGAGAGAGAGAGAGAGAGTGTTGGTTGGTGGGAGTGAGTAACTACAGACTGTAAAGGACAGGACAAGTCTTTCTCTCTCTACCACTTTCTCTCTCTACTGCCTCACATCACATGCTCTTGGGGCTTTGATTTTTGGGAATTTTGAGGTGGGTCCCTATACTTCTAGTTAATTATGTTTGTGCCCATGTAGTTTTGACTATTTACGTTGGGAACCCAGATAACTTTTGAGGAATGTTAGTTTATACCGAGAGAGATGACAATTTGGGTTGGGTGCGATTTGGAAAGAGTTTTGGGTCTTATGTGTTTGACTTGGACGGGTTTGTCCGACCTGTCTCGACTTGAAAATTGATCGAGTTTACTTTAAGGCAATATGAATATATAAAGATGTTGATCGAGTTTTGGGTGTCATTAAATTTGGGTTCAAATTGTCAGCTCTAGGTATACAAAAGCTGACAATTCGATTTTCGGGCGGAACAAGTTTTTCTCTTTCTCTACTACTTTCTCTCTCTATTGGCTCACATCAAATGCTCTTGGGGCTTTGATTTTTGGGAATTTTGAAGTGGGTCCCTATACTTCTAGTTAATTATGTTTGTGCCCATGTAGTTTTGACAATTTATGTTAGAACCCAATAACTTTTGGGGAATGTTAGTTTATACCGAGAGGTGGCAATTTGGGTTGGGGTCGGGTTTGAGCGAGTTTTGGGTTTCATGTGTGACGAATTAGTCTGACCTGACTCGACTTGAAAATATATCGAGTCTATTTTATGCACTATGAATCTGCAAAGATGTTGATCTAGTTTTAGGTGTCATTGAATTTAGGTTCAAATTCAATTATAGGTATACGAAAGTTGGCAATTCGAGTTTTGGATTGGAACAAGTCGTTCTCTCTCTACTGCCTCACATCACATGCTCTCGGGGCTTTGATTTTTGGGAATTTTGAATGGGTCCCTATACTTCTGCTTAATTTTGTTTATGACCATGTAGTTTTGACTATTTATGTTAGAACCCATATAACTTTTGAGGAATGTTAGTTTACACTGAGAGAGATGGCAATTCGGGTTGGGGTAGGGTTAGGTCTGTTTTGGAACGAGTTTTGGGTTTTATGTGTTAAATTTGGACGGGTTTGTCCGACCTGTCTCGGCTTGAAAATTGATCGATTTTACTTTAGGCGATATGAATATATAAAGATGTTGATCGAGTTTTGAGTGTCATTAGATTTGGGTTCAAATTGTCAACTCTAAATATACGAATGTTGACAAATCGAATTTCGGGTGGGACAAGTCTCTCTCTCTCTCGTCTACTTTCTCTCTCTATTGGCTCACATCGCATGCTCTATGGGCTTTGATTTTTGGGAATTTTGAAATGGGTCCCTGTACTTATGCTTAATTTTGTTTGTGCCCATGTAGTTTTGCCTATATACGTTGGGAACCCATATAACTCTTAAGGAATGTTAGTTTATACTTAGAGAGATGGCAATTCGGGTTGGGGTCGGGTTAGGTCCGTTTTGGAATGAGTTTTGGGTTTTGTGTTAAATTTGGACGGATTTGTCTCACCTTACTCAACTTGTAAATTGGCCGAATCTATTTTATGCAATATGAATCTACAAAAATGTTAGTCTAGTTTTATGTGTCATTGGATTTGGATTTGGGTTAGGTGCGTTTTGGAATGAATTTAGGATTTTATGTGTTGAATGTGCGGTTTGGGCAGACTTGTTCAACCAGGCTCAACTTGAAATTTGATCGGTTAATATTGTGCGATAGGAATATACAAGGGTGTAGCTCAAGTATTGGTTGTCATTGGATTTCTAGGTTCAAATTGTGAGTTTTAAGTATACGAGAGCTTACAATTCAGATTTCAAACGGGTTGGGTTGCAAAAGCCTAGTTTGAGTCTGATATGAAAGGAGTGTAAATTTCGAATTTTACAAGTGTCTGCAGTTTTTGATTTAAATTGAGTTAGGGTCGTTATTTAACTGAGTTCGAATGTTAAGTTATTTTCTTTTCTTAACCCTTAGTTTTATGGTGTCATGTTATGTGAAGTTTAGGGAGGGTTTTGTAAATTATTATTTCTTCACCTATCTATTATTGGAATGATAATTACATATTAAAAACTCATTTATCTATTTCTTGAAATGATTATTTGTTGTAGAATTTAAATAACATTTCTTATTTTAAATCTGATGAAATAGAATATATCTTTTCAACAACATGTATCTAATCAGATTTTGTAAAAAATTCAAAGTTCAAAGTTCAAAATTTAAATTATCCTATATTTAGTAAGCAATATCTAATTGTTTGTTAATTTTTAAATTGGCCAGAATTAATTTTGTTAACTATAACTTATTGATATTGAAATTTAAATTGAATAGTTATAAAAAAATATCTAATGTTAAAGAGGTTGCAAATATTTACACATTTTTCTCGTATAATATTCGTTTGAACAATAAATAACACAATAAATATATAAATAATATTGCGTCAGAACAATATATATAAATGATATAAGTTGACATAATTCGAGATGATATTTATTAAATTTGAGAATGTTACGTCAGTCTGAAATAACTATCGTGTTGATGATATCTCACTATATATATCATTTTAAGCCGAACATGAATGATATACAGAGCTGCCAACTTCCGATCAAGTTCTTTTAGGTTCAAGTTGGAGAGATATAAGCATATAACTAAACCCGATTTGAGAAGGGTTGCAGGGGTTGGATATCGAGTTTACTCGACCTAAATTTATCTAAAAATTGACCAGCCCTGTTTATGCCCCGAACTCGCAAGAATACATGTTGTGTTTTAGGTGTTTTGCGTGTTTAAATTTATATTGTCAACTCTAATGATGTGTTTTTACCTATAAAACACCTAAATATGATGTAGTATTGAGAATCCGAGGATAATAAGTTACTCAACGTGAACACGAATTTCAACGGATTTGAATTCTGTTTAATCATGTGTGTGCCAACTAATCCAACTTATTTACTTGTTCGTATTGTGTTCATGTCTAACTTGTTTAATTATGCATATCGTGTTAAGTGTTCAATAACTCAATCATTAGCAATTCGAGATTTAAGTTAAGCTCGGGTTGAAAATACCCGAATAGAATGAGGTTCGGTTCCATTATAGTCGTGGGTTGACTTTTTAAACCGAAAAAGTATGCAAGGTTGTATGACCTTACATGCTTTGTCTTCAACATAAATCCAACCCAAACCGTCCCAAAACTACTCTCGAGACTCAAACCTGCAAAAATGTGAATCGGGTTTCAGGTGCTCAAAGTTTCAAAATCCAAATTGTCATCTCTAATTCCATGTAATTCGGTCCGCTCAATTTCCTCTTTATGTTGGGATCAACTCATATAACCAAATACCAAACTTTCAACTCAATACGACCTATAAACATGAATTGTCACCTCTAACATGACGCAAGCAAACAACTCCGCCGCAGTTGGTTATTCTAACTGTGTGAGTGGAAAGAGGTCTCAAGATCGATCACCACTCAACACATCTTTGGTGGTGGTGGTGTAAGAGACCACTTTGGTGCGGTCAAGTGCCAAAAAACCTTAGGTTAGGGACAAGAAACGATATCTCTTTCCTGAACACTACTAGTCCCTTTATTCAAACATGTACATAGTGTCCCTTGTTTCAAGCATGTACATACGACTTGACAAGGATTCCTTAGGCCGTCTCAAGATAGGATTCCGGCACCTGTCTGTATATAAAAAAAAAAAACTATACCTTCGTTTGCAAGGCTAAGAGACGAAGTCTCTTTCTT
>JAYMTK010003604.1:0-12090 GCA_036897405.1 Pelargonium myrrhifolium | reverse complement strand
TAACCCAGTCTGTTTAAGGCCAACACTAGTATTGTCACCACAAACTGTTTTGCCAGGGCCCATCCCTTAAAAATTGGCCCATAAGAACTAAACATCCCTCTTTGGATGGGTGGCTACGAATGGCACCTCCTGGGTCTTTAAGACACAAGAGCCAACCCCAGGACCGGATCCAGCCCGAGAAGGATCACTCCCCCTTCCGGATATGATCACCCAAGATTTGTCTATCCTCCATATCCATTATCTCCTCCTACGAAATTCCGTCCATATCTTCCGGGATGGATTCTTCTGGTGATTTTGCCCGCACACTTTTTTGAGCCACGATCGTAGCTCCGTCTCTATTCACCATGGCAGCGAGCAGCTTCGCCCCAAGAATGGGGTTATTGTTCACCCCGGCCACCTAATACGGAGTTTTCCAATTTTCCCCGCGCAGCCATTTGTCTGCATAAGTCGGGTTCACCTTCTTTACTGGGGCTAGGAGATAGACCCCATATGGTCTCTCGACCTCTTCAGTCCCTAGCGCGTATCTGACCCGACAAGTTTTTTCCCCATGACCTAAGATACCACACACAAAACAGAAGTGCGGGAGGTGTTCGTACCTGAAATTAACCTAGGTCCAATCACCACCCACCGGACGAAACTTCGTCCTCCGCCTCAGAGGGACACCGATGTCCACTGAAATTCTGACTCGTGCGAAAGACAGTCTTCCGCCTGGTCCTTTTGGTTTGTCAAAGCAGAAAACCTCCCAACAGTACTACCAACCGCCTTCAAGCTTGACTCGGTCCGACAACTCTCCGACATGTCATGGAATTGAACCCACATGTCCATCCAGGATAGACGGGCAGTCTCAGCAATCTCCCTTTGTTCCAAAACTTTGCAAATCAGGAGACAAAAATTATAACTCCACGGGCCTCTATCAATTACTCGTCTCGCGTCCCATTCATGGTAGAACTCAAAAAGAAATCGTTGATGACACCCATCCGTTAGCTCGACAGACAACTCGAACGCATTCTCCCTTGAACGGGTTGCCAAAACGATGTCATACGAGCACGCATCAATGAAAACTGGACTAGGGTTTCTGTGAGAAAAAACCCCACAATCTGCCATGACACCTGCCTCACCGGCGGTGGTTAATTTTCCTTGGTCCCTCGATGTCTCAGGTTCCCATCTGTTAGGATCGAAATGACCCGATGGACAAGTATTTGAGATATGAAATAAAATGAAAGCGAAATTGGACACCAAATTTCACGAGGAAAACCCCTAAAATTATAGGGGTAAAAAAAACACGGGCAAGATAAAAGAATCTCACTATATATTTGGATATACAACAATCTCTCTAATTTACAAGGAGAGAACAACTAACACTCTCTCAAAAAATTAGGAGATACACTCTCAAACATATACTAGAAAAGGAGAAGGAACACTTGAATTTTGAGATGATTTTCCATAATCCCCAACCCCCATTTTATACGAAAATGTTGCCGGCACATATCCTCCACTTCACTTTCAAACTATCCTTGTCACTAGCTATGTGTCAAGCTTAGGAAAGATAGGATTTCTTGGCTTGCCACCACTTGACACATATCCAAAATATGTAGTTCATGCAAGCTAGCCACACAGTGGCTTGGTGGCACAAGGAGAAGCTAGCCACATCAACACCATCAAAATTTTAAAATTCGAACGCAGACCAAATTTTAATATGTTTATGACATTTTTAGAAAGTTCAGAAATTATTGGATGGAATGTTTATTTTTTTTTTAGGAAGCAAACAAACTAAAACCAAAGGGTCCTCAAAATTTGACTAAGGAACAAGCTCTCCAGATATTGACTAAAACTCAAGAAGGAAAAAAAAAAACTTTCTATGCTACTCAGGTAAATAAAGAGAAATTCCTAAAACCAAAGGGCCTAATTTTGGTTACAATCCAATCAAGAGTACCCAAACCACACAAACTTTAAGTTAATGAGGACTAGTAGAGGTGACAAAAATTAGGGTCGGATCGGGTCAGATTGAAAACATCTTAACCCGACCCTATAAGGTCTTTGGGTAGGTCGGGTCGGGTCAAGTTAGAGTTAAACAACGAGTTTTAGGCATAAATTAGTGGGTATATCTGACCCGAAGAATTTATGCTACTACCTGATCCGACTTTTTTAGGGTTGGGTTGCGGGTACCCACGGGTACGAATCCATTTTGCCCGCTCTAGGGACTAGTTGTATAGCCTCCCCCTAAATTAATTTATTTGATCCTATATGATCTCTTACAGATTTTCGTAAGAGAATAATTAGATTATCAACTACTCCTCACGAACCTGTTCCAGACCCGCCATTTTAGAATCATGTCACGCATCTCCATCCTCCAAGCTAAACTCACCGATTATTCTCTTCTTTTGAACCAACACCCTCGACTACTCTCATCCTCCTTATATGTTACCCCTTTATTTGTTATTGGGATAAGAGCCCATTTTCCTTTGTTCGACGATTCCAACTGTCACTCTTCTTTCTTACTCTAATCCGATCAAATCATCATCATCGCCACCACGAGCACCACCACGGCCACGACGAGGCCAATCTCAAGCCACGACCACGACCACGACGAGGCTCATTTCTTCTTCATCTGCCCCACGACGAGATTCGAGTCTCCAGCAAAGAGGCAACGACCACGACCAGATATGGAGGGTGACAATTCAGTTATGATGGAGGAAGTTTGACCAAGGTTTGAGGTCGATGATGGTGTATGGTGGTGGTTTTCATGGGTGACTAAAAAGGAGATGTTAGATGGATGAGAAAAAGAGATGTTAGATGAATGAGAGAAGGAATGGATGAGATTGATAGGAGATCCAATTTGAGATCTCAATTTTTTTTCTTTTTTATAAAAAAATATGATTTTGGTATTTTAGGGTTTAAGGAAGGGAATTTTGGTCATTTCATGTGTTTTTTAACCATGTAATGGCTCTCGTAAAGTTAAGGGTAATATAAAGTCATCAAACATAATTTAAGAGTGTGATTTGTAATAGTACACACTATAAAGATGCACAGTGTAATTACCCAAAAAAAAAATTCAAAGGAAAGGAAGTGAAATTAGATTCCCAAATATTCCAATTATTGAGCCCGCGTTGGCAATGAAATAAATTCCCAAATACTCTAAACCGGGAAATTTTAGGATTGACCAAATTATTAACCGAGAATAATAAAAAATTAAAAAACAAATCGAAAACCTCCCAAATAGCGTTTCGAATTTATTTATTTTTTTAAAAAAAACACGAAACGTTCCCAACTCAGTATTTTGAACAAAACAGCAAAAATCTGATAAGCGCCAAAAGAACCAAATTTGAACAAAACAAGAATGCCAATGGCGCTCTCTTTCTGGTTTCACTCCCTCCTCCATCTTTCCTGCTATACAAACCTCCCATTTACTCACCATCCCATCCACCTTCTCTATCTCTCCCAAACCCATTCCCTACACTGCGTAAACAGCAATGGCAGAGCAAGGCAAGTGCGTGCGTCTCACTCGTGCAGCGAAGAAGAGAGCTGTCGCTGCTGCTGCTGCTGCAGATGAGCAGCCTCCGGCTACCAAAAAGAGAGTGGTATTGGGGGAGCTCCCAAATCTGTCAAATGTGGTTTTCCCAGGCAAGGTTGCTTCTGGGTCCGATCTTAAGAAGCCGAAATGTAGGAGGAGAGTACATCCCAAGACGAAGGCGGGTTTCAAAAGAGAAGTGAAGGAAGAGTATAAGCAGCACAATGAGGTGAAAGTGGACATTGAAGCCAGATCCGGAAACCCGCAAATGTGTGGGACTTATGTCACTGACATCTACTCGTATCTTCATAATATGGAGGTAAATGTGTTCTCTTATAAATTGCGTCTTTGATTCAGCTATAGGAGACTATTATTTTTGTGTGTGTTTTTCACAATATGGTTTGGTTTCTTTATAGAATTTGGGTTCATTTCTATGTTCCTTTTGTTTCCAAGGAAAGTTAGGGAAAGGGAAAAAGATAAGGAGTGCAATTCATACATTAATTGTTCTTAGATGCCTATCAGGTTAAAATGAGTTTCATAACCAAACCAAATTGATGCGCCATATTCTAATGTAGATTCTGTTGTATGCTTATGAGATTGTGGAGTGATTAGATGATTGATTGGGGTATTTAAGTTATGGGTTTTCATCATTTGGGGCTAATTCTGGTGGTGGGTTGCCAATCAGGTTGAGCCAAAGAGAAGGCCTTTACCAAATTACCTTGAGAAGGTACAGACAGATATAACTGCCAATATGAGGGGAATATTGGTAGATTGGTTGGTGGAGGTTGCAGAGGAATACAAGCTTCTTTCAGACACCCTCTATCTCACTGTTTCCTATGTTGATAGATTCCTGTCCCTCAGTGAACTTAACAGGCAGAAACTTCAACTCCTGGGTGTTTCTTCAATGCTCATTGCATCGTAAGAATCCCAACTTTTCAACCCATTTTGTTATTTGTAGTATTGGTTCTTTGACATGGGATTTGTTCTTGTGATTAACTCTTGATTGATTGATTTATTTATTTTGGGAAAAAGTAGAAAGTATGAAGAGATCACCCCTCCACATGTTGAGGACTTTTGTTACATAACAGACAACACCTACACTAAAGATGAGGTGAGTTTTCCTCCATTTTTCTCTGGTGAATTGCTTCAACCATCTTGGCTTCTTTGTATTGACCTTCTATGAATTTGCTATATGTATAGATGGTAAAGATGGAAGCTGATGTGCTCAAAATTCTAGAGTTTGAAATGGGCAATCCCACAATCAAAACATTTTTAAGGTAAAATCAATTTGTTAGCATTTGGTTGCTTCATATAGTATGTTGTGGACTCTAACTTTTCTTGTTTTATTTCTCTGATTGTTGCTGCTTTGCTCATTTGTCTCGCAGAAGAGTCACCAGAGTAGCTCAAGAAAGTTACAAGGTAAGCACACCTTTCTCTATCGTCCTTCCATTTGTATGTGCCAAATGTGTAATTTTCTTTTTATTAACCTGTTCAATTATTGTGTACCTTTTACAGACTCCCAATCACCAATTAGAGTTCTTGGGTCACTACCTTGCAGAGTTGAGTTTATTGGATTACAATTGTGTGAAGTTCTTGCCTTCTTTGGTGGCTGCATCTGTTATATTTCTTGCAAGATTTATCATCCGACCAAATATGCGTCCTTGGGTAAGAGCATGACTTTATAGCCTACTTCCAATGCTAGCCTTCACAATAGTATATCAGTTACTAACTAATTTACATTTTTCAGAGTTTGAAACTGCAACAGTACTCTCAATATAAGGCAAGTGAACTGAAGGATTGTGTTCTTATCATACATGACCTGTATTTGAGTAGAAGAGGAGCTGCTTTGCAAGCTGTAAGAGATAAATACAAGCAGTTCAAGGTATTTCTCTTTTCAACTTTTTGAGACTTCAATTTTGCACTTTGTTAGAAGGATTGCCTGATTCAGTTAAAATTATAACATTCTGTGTTCAGTTCAAATCTGTGGCTAACCTGGCTTCTCGTCCTCAAATTCCTGAAACCTACTTTGAAGATGCCATGGAGTAACTGGGATGCAAAGGCTAGCATGCACTAACCATTTGATGATTGAAGACTTCTTCATGTCTATGTAGGAATGGCATAGCTAACACAAGCAGTAGCAATGTCTGGAAACTATTCCTTTTGTTGTCAGTTGTAAGATTTGTAATTGAGTAGGCCATCCTGACAGCATTCTACCCGGTTTTTGTAGCTCTTGATTTGTAATATCTAGTCATGAAACAGAATGATGTAAAGTTCTAACGTTCATAAATTGATATTTTGGCGCAAAGGAACATATACATTAGATTGTGCTTTAGTTTCATTTAGTTCATGATCCATTTCAAATAAGCTCTGATTGAATTTGATTTGATTTTTTTTAGATCTGTGCTATATATTTGTGTTACTATTATAGTTGATAGTGATATTGATACTATTACAGCTGGAGGCTATTGTTGATTATTTTCTGCAACTGATCCTTTGTGTTTTAATGCCTTGCAAGTTATTTCCTCCAACAAGTGAAACGGGATTAGTTGATGAGCTTGATGATAACTTTTCTGTTCAGATTTGAGTAAATTTAGTGATTAGTTTACAGTTTTTGAAAGTTTAGTAACTATTTTGACTTATGCTGAGAGTACAATCAATGAAATGATTCACGTAAAATGTTAGATACACCAAACAACAATTTCAAGAAAGAATAGTGATCAGAATTGAAATGGTTTCCTGTGTTGTCTTCTAGTTGATATCCTAAATTTTTCCGATTTGCATGATCTTGGCATCTGCTGATAAATTCTCGAATCTGAAGTTGGTTATCATCTCCCTACATTATGTAGCATGGAATGATGCTTGTGAGTTTATAGTCCAAGACTTATATCACGTCTCGAAAAAATGGGTATTTTCTAGGCGCCTTATGGGAGCCTTCTCTATGCGGCATAGTCTTATGCCTGCGAATAGGATACTAATCAATACTCTTTAATGATGTAAGTATAACATCTTTTACCTGAACATGTGTTTATTGCGTTTGACACACATGAAAAAGATTAGCCCCTCTCCAGATGCAGGAGTTTGTGGCATCAAATGAGATCGGTTCTCTCGGTCACTCATAAATGGTGTCAAAATGGGTTCTAAACACACAGTGAAATGAACATTGATCAATAAAAAAATGTGTAAATATTATATCATTGGTATATTCACTAACATTTAACAATAGAAAAAAATACATATAAATGACATGTAACAATTTTTTTTTGATAGAAACCATTATATATATATATAACTCACACACACTACAAAAATCAATCACATTATAGGTGACTCAAAATCAAGCCCTATACTATTTGGGCAATGAGAAGATGATGACATATAACAATTAGGGCATGAAATAGTCATCTCCAGATGAATAAAAATGCACATTGTGGAAGATAAATATTATTTGCAGTTTAGTTGAGAAAAAAAGACAAGAATATGTATTCCGAGGAATTGTCACATGAAGAAACTGCCAACAAAATCAAAATGTTTAAAGGAAAACGGAAAGGAAAGCAAAGTAAAGCAGTCCCCAAAACTCAATTTGAATATTCAGCTAAAGCCTTTGAAAACAAAACAAAACAAAACATTTGAAAATCCAAAAATAGCAAATCTGAGAAGAAGCGCGAAAACGCCACAGATTTTCGTTTTCGAACATTACACAATACGCCACAGCAATGCAATGCCGCTCTCTTTTCTCGTTTCTTTCTTGGATCCCCTCCTTGTCTCGCTCTACAGAAACCCTACTTATTTCTTCTCTCTCTAAACCCACAATCCCAACTCTGAATCAAGAGACCAATGTCGGAGCAAGGGAAGTTTATGCGAGTCACTCGTGCAGCGAAAAGGAGAGCTGCTGCTCCAGCTTCTGCGGTGGAGGGTCAGGCTCCGGCGACCAAGAAGCGGGTGGTCTTGGGGGAGCTTCCCAATCTGTCCAATGTCGTCTCTGCGAACTCGCACGCAGGTACGCAGTTGCAGAAGCCCAAATGTAGGAGGAAAACGGCGATAGCCTCCAAAACTGTGGTGATTAAAGAGGCCAATGACCCGCAAATGTGCAGCGCTTATGTCACTGACATCTACGAGTACCTCCATGATATGGAGGTAAAGTTGATATTTTCCTACTGCTGTATTTGCTCGATTTGATTGTTTGGAAAATGGGTTTGTATTTTTAGACTATGGTTAGACTGTGGCCGGTCAATCGCGTATGGAACACAATTTTGTTCTTTCCGTTTCCTGTTTGTTTCCTAGGAAAATTGGGGAAAGAGCACATATATGCCAATTAAACCAGTAAGCTCAAAATAAAATATGGGGTTCTGAAGTAAATTTAATTGTAACACTGGCTAAGGCTATAGTTATAATTTTTTTTTCTTTTCTCGAAGATCTTTCCTTGTGGGAGGGAGACATTTTGGTTTTTGGAACTATAATGTGATTTGATTTTTGTGGCTAATTCTTTTGATGGCTTGCTAATCAGATTGAACCAAAGAGAAGACCATTACCTGGCTACCTTGAGAAGGTCCAGATGGATATTACTGCAACTATGAGAGGAATATTGGTTGATTGGTTGGTGGAGGTTGCAGAGGAATACAAGCTTCTTTCGGACACTCTCTATCTCACAGTTTCTTACATTGACAGATACTTGTCTCTCAACCTACTCAATCGACAGAAACTTCAACTATTAGGTGTTTCTTCAATGCTCCTTGCCTCGTAAGTGTCACACTTTTTTAATCCTTTTTTTGTAGTTTGTAATATGAATTGTGGATCGGGATTTATTCTTGCCTTTTATTTTTCTTGTGAAAATCAGTAAGTATGAGGAGATCAGCCCTCCACATGTGGAAGACTTCTGTTACATAACTGATAACACATACACCAAGGATGAGGTGTGTTTCATTCTCCTAATTTTATTTGTTTCTTCAAATGTTGTACTACTTTTGTACTAAGAGTATTTTTTGCTGAATGTATGTATAGGTGGTTAAGATGGAGGCTGATGTGCTAGAAGTTCTCAATTTTGAAATGGGCAATCCCACAGTTAAAACCTTTTTGAGGTAAAAATATGATAGATTGTTGCTGTTTGGTGGTTTTTGATGATATGTTGCCTACTTTTGTAATTCATACTTATTGTTGAAGTTTTCCCACATTTGGTTTGCAGAAGATTCACCAATGTTGCTCAAGAAAGTCAAACAGTAAGCAAATCTCTCCCTTCCATGGAATATGCCATATAGATGAAACATGGAGCTTTCTTTTCACTAACTGTATAACTGTCTTGTATCTTGTTCAGGCTCCCAGTTTACAGTTAGAGTTCTTGGGTTACTACCTTGCAGAGCTAAGTTTGTTGGATTACAATTGTGCTAAGTTCTTACCTTCCTTGGTCGCTGCATCAGTAGTGTTTCTTGCTAGATTTATGATCCGACTGCATCCTTGGGTGAGAGTCTGATTTTAATGCTAATTTATTACGCAATTCTTTATCAAGGAAATCAGACACTAACTAATGTACATTGTTCAGAGTTCAGTACTGAAGCAGTACTCCCAATATAAAGCGAGAGAATTGAAGGACTGTGTTCTTATCATTCATGACTTGTCTTTGAGTAGAAAAGGAGCTGGCTTGCAAGCAGTAAGAGAGAAATACAAGCAGCATAGGGTATCTACAATCTTTTCCCTTCCCTTTTGGCTATTCAGCTACTGGTCTTATTGGAAGTGTCATCTGATTTTAGCTTAAATTGAATTCATGCAAACAGTTCAAATGTGTGGCTAACATGCCTTCTCCCCCTGAAATACCTGCATTCTACTTTGAAGATGTCAAGGAGTAAAATTGTAGGACATGCAGATGATTGGGGGTTTATAAAAAGAACCAGAACTAACTGGTCCCTCTAGGCGGGTCAAAAGTATGATGAAAGTGTTTATGCCCTCACAACAGAAGATTTGCTTTAGTTGATTTAACCGTGCTTGACTGATGGAAATTTAGCTCTGAATTGCATACAAAGAGACTACTAAGGTGCCTCAGGCCAGCACTAAGCATTTGATGCTTGTAAGACTTATTTCTACTAGGAATGACTCTGCTAACACAAAGCAGTAGTATTTTTTAATAGATAATTATTTTTTTGTATGTTGTGTAGGTCATAGTTGATAGTATAGTAGCTAGTTTTGTTATTCCTAGAATTGTAATTGGTAGTCCAATGAAAAGGAAAGATTACATGTGGGAACTCATGTTTGTAAATCAATATCAGCTCAGATGAAGCTTTCCATATGTGTTGGAGTCCCTTCTCCCAGCTACTTTTCAACAAGTTAATGAATCTATTACTGATGAATAAGTTTCTGCAGTTGATAGTCTTGGTTTTTCTTGTCCAGTTTGGTTGCCTTGTCTTTGTTATTGACTTTAGTGTCAAAATTACCTGTAGAATCCTTTACCAACTAGATCCGGACTGAAAATTTGTAGTTTCTTGGAAATCAACTTGCCATATGTTACTGGCATGTATGACAGTACTATGACAGCTATTCTATGGAATCTGATACAATTTAGAAGCATTGAATAACAAGTTGAAAATATACAAATGCAAGTAGGTAGTCCAGTCTATCAAAATAGTTCAAGAACCTCTATGTGAGGTTTTTGATGATTCTGTCACTATATTGTTATGTGGCTAAGAGAAAGCACTTTCTAAGTTCAAACTAGAGTCATGCTGATGAACAAGTGGATGAATCAAAACCTTAGGTTCAAATCAACTTTATGCAACTTTGATAGTATATAGACACTTGTGAAAACTTGCTAGCCATGAAATAAAAAAGTAATGGCAAGCTAGGGTAGGAGATCTGTACACATTTTTTCAGTGCAGAATCTTACCTTGAACTGAAATGTTTGCTCAACAAAGACTTGACTTGCAAGTAAATGACTACAGCAGCTCAAATTCTTGTCTATGTCTCACCCTTTTAATGTTATACACAAAAGGGGAAGGTGAGGTCAATTATTAGGATGGGTAGGAAAGGCAAAGGCAAAGGGGAAGGTAAGGTCAATTATTAGGATGGGTAGGAAAGGCAAAACCTGTCTGTCTAACTACCCAACACATGTTTTCCAAAACTACAACAAAGTTTTTGAGTTACAAATCTGATAGAACCAGAAGTGATAGTTCAAGAAGGAACATGGAAGTTCACACACAAAACAAGCTAAAAGGTGTGCAATCTACAATATCAGAAAGGGCATGTATGGGAGAAAGAGGGTTCTATGCTTTAGAAAGTTATCATGTGTTGGGAAAAAAAGTGAAATAGGAAATTTCAGTAACTATTAGCAGAATGCTAAACTTAGCCACAAACATTTAGCATGATGATGATTGCGAGCAGGAAGAGTTTTTATGAAGAAACATTATTTCATTAGATTTGGCATAGCAGTGATTGGACAAGAAACATAACACAAAAACTTGTGCATGATGCAAGATCATCACATGCATCAAAATAGTCTTTACCACCCAAAAGAGAAGAAAAGAAAATCACCTTTCTAGTCCATCTTTCTTCTTATCTTCTTTCTGTCCAAAAAAAGATGCTAAGTTGCTAACTAGCATACCCACCCACCCATCTCTTCTTCATCTTCCCTTTGATACGTCTTTAAGTGACTTTTACACAGAGACAATACTGAACAGAGGTTTACCATTGCCCATTAATCATTTCTTAGTAGTGAATCATTATTTGAGCACTACCACTGTCTATCTAATCTGGGCTATATAGATTGTTATGTTGTGTGTAGCTAGGGGACCATATGCACTGAGTAATTATATTATGAGGTCAATTTTGATGGATGATCTATATATAGTTTAGCTGAATTAGAATGAGCAACACAAACTTATACTAATTGGAATCTGGGCTGGGCTAGCATATAAAATTCATATATTCCCTCCGTCTAAAAAATGAGTGTCCTTTCTGTTTTGAGAAAAATTAAGAAAAAGTTAGTTAGTATGATATATTTACTCTTGTGATCTTATATACATGTGTTAAAAAGATAATAACTAACTTGTTATAAAAATATTATTGACAATTCATGCATAACTAACTTACTAAAATAAGAAAGAAAACACTTATTTTGTAACAAAAATTCAAGAAAAAAAAAACACTTATTTTCAAACGGAGGGAGTATAACATATTTATGAGCAAATCTCAATGTTTGGCCATACTTTAGCTCAACAGTAAATTTATTTTTAGAAAGAGGGGATTATGAGCCAAAGTTTTTTTCTTTCTTAGCCAATCTAACCAATGAGTAAATAACAACTTTTTAAATTTCATTCATATCAATTCCAATAAATTTGTGGTGGGGAAGTTATTTATTTATTTTTAATCTCTCTTTCTCTCTCTATATATGGAATAAAGAATCTAAACCACGTTATATTTAGCTTAGCTAAACCAAACCAATCATAATATGACACATCATTAAAATATAACTAATACCCACTCCAATTAATTTGTGGGAGCGGGGCGACCCAGCTGGATTCCATAATTTTAATATGTTGTCAATATTATTGGTGGCTTAGAATCTAAGCCATATTATTTGGCTTATATATATATATATATATATA
>JAYMTK010003603.1:0-12091 GCA_036897405.1 Pelargonium myrrhifolium | reverse complement strand
GGGGTTGGTGTTCTGGCAGGTTGATGGTGGAGTGTGGTGGAGGTGGGTGGTGCAGATGCAGATCAAGGCGGTGGAGGAGGGGCTTTTGTGTGTCCAAGATGTGCTGGGCATTTAAGGGGGCGAGTTTGTGTATGGATGTTTGGCAGTTGTTCTTCCGAAGTCATGGGGTGGGTGGGTTCCGAGCTTTTTCGTCGGGTTTGTCTCTTATGATCATATATCTGGTATCATCGCCACGTGGATGATTATGGGGGTGAGCATCTTAACTTGTGTTGGCCGTCAGCGGAGGTGGGGTTGAAGGTAGGTGCTCTTGGGTGGTGTCGGGAAGAGGCTGACCATAAGATCGTGGGTTGGTGTCGGCTGAAGGGGTCTGTCACTATGGTAGACCAAGACAGCAAAACGTGCCTTGACTTCGTGACCCCAGAGGAAGCTCTGTTTCCACTAGCACATCCAGGTTGGGTTAGAAGATCTCGATCTGATGAGAACATGGTCGGCTTGATCGTGTTTCTATTCAGCGAGGTCTTGAAAACTTTGGATCGGGACAGAAGAGAGAATCTGGGTCAGAGTCTTGCAGTGAAGTTGGTTGGGGCTCTGGTATTTCGGAGTTGTATCTCTTTCATGGCCCCGGTTCGGTGGTGGGCAGCCACCTCGAGGAATGTCCTTGGAGTTGAGTTGATTATGTTTCGAGGGGTGGCTGTAGAATTGGACCGACAAATCCCGAGTAGGAGTACCTCGGGAGAGGGAGTAGTTCGTTTGGGTTAGGATCTGATTCTGGGGTCAGATCTGGTTGTTTTATCCCAGAAGGTGTTGTACTTGGCTATTCATCCAAAGATGGATGCTTATTTGGTATGGGTCTGGCTCAGGTTTTTAGGGGGGACACCTGGAGTCCAACAACACGGGTCTGCGGTGATACTTCTTGTGTTGACCTTATCTAGATCCGAGGTAGATAAGATTTTTTGGAATGTCATTAAATCTCTTGTACCTTTGTTGTTACTCGTTTAATGAAGTGGTGTTCTGACACCTTTGCTTCTCAAAAAAAAAAAATTTTGATTTGCTCTTTTCTAGATGTATACGTGACTTTTTTCAATATTGTACTTGATTTTATTGTCCCATTTTTTAGAGGATGTACTATTTATTTTATTTTTGCCAAGGTATTTAAACACATTTATTCACGTACATAAATAATATCGAAATTCATTAAGTTCAACAGTGGCCAGCTGCTTTTGGGAGCAATTAATTCTTGGCTCTATAACTATCTTACATCCCGAATTGACGAGTTATTAATAGCTTTCGTCATTGTCATTCCATCTACTATCTTGAATCTTTAGTTTCGTACCTACAAGTTAACCCATTTTCTACTTCCTAAAAGTTCTTAGTTTCTTACCTACAGAAGTTATAACATTTTCAACGTTTAAGGTTTCATATTATTATATGTTTATTTATTTATTTATTTTTGACATTTTTCATAATGAATCATGTCTTATTAAACAATGTATTTTATTTAAAAGATAGTGACAATCATTTTAAAAATATATGTTCTCAACTGCAAAATAAATTGTAAATGCATGTCAATTAACCATTGATGCTAATGCATTCTCAACATTAACAAAAGAGAAGGTCCAACTATTACGTATGACAAGAACATATAAGGGTACCCAAAAAAAAAAAAAAAACAGTCCAACTATGATTAATTTCTACCCAAAAAAAATAAATATTATCACTCAATTTTGAAATAAATGAAGTATACTTTGGAATGACAACGAGATGGATTTGGCGCGGATTTTAAAATCATCCTCATTCCCTTTTTTTTATATATCTTAATCATGAGGTTTTCGAAGCGGACTCACAGTCAGCACATGATCACCTCATCCCTAATTTCATTTGGGAAGTTGTCATCACATCCTCGCCCCATATACAAGAATTGAATTTTTCTCATCCCCATTCAGGAAATTTCATTTAATTAATAAACTAATAATAAAATAAAACAAATAAAAGATGTTGACCCAATTGTAATGGTGCAATTGGTAGCGTAGGACTGCGTTAATGGGAAGAGCTACGTATTCGATCAACGCTTAACACACCCGTAAAAAGAGGTGAGAACGTTAACATGTGATCAAGCCTCGAATGCGGATTAATTTTGGTGTGGTTAAACGATTTAAAGATATCAACCGCGAGTTTGCGGTCCTACTTAGATTACCTCATAATAATAAGAATAATAATAATAATAATAATAATATCAAAACATTAATAATCATAATTAACTATCTAAACATAAAACAATTACATAATTTTAGTTATGAATATTAAAAATAAATGTATATTAATATATACATAAATTCAATTATGGACATAGCGAGACGGGAAATGAAATTCTCATTCCCACTCCAAATAAAAAATCGGGAATAAAAGTTATTTCATTCGTTATTTGTTTATATCGGAGTTTTGAGATTTATATCAGATACCGAGAAAATTGTCATCTTTATGTATTTCAACTTCACGACCTATTTTAGAAAATATGGGCGGCATAAACAATGTGACCAATCCACCAAATGATAGATATTGGAAAATAAGTTGCACATGTTTCACTCTCTAAACATTCCCATGTGTTGGAGGAGAAAATAAAGCTTTCTTAAATCAAATATTTGGGCTTCCATAGTTGATTAAATTTGGCGTGCATAGAAAATCAATCAAATATACGATGACTCTTCACGCTAAAATCCTAATTGGTTTTTTCCCCTGTTTGCTTGAGTTGTTTGGCTTTTTTATTGACTCATTGTTTTTTTTTTTTTTTTTTTTTGTGGGGGAATTATTTTTTTTTTTTTTTTTTTTTTTTTTTTTTTTTTGGTGAGAGACTCATTGTTTCATTTATTCTTTTCTTCTGTTTTGCTACACGCCAACAAGTAAGAACAAAACCACCATTACAAGGAATAGAATAAAACAAACTCGGGAAATATAAACTTATTTGTTTTCCCTCATTTGCTAAGCTTTTATGCTTATTACAAAATCCAAAAAAATTTCTAATATTTAAAAAAAAATCTATTTTTCATGGGAACTCGAGACAGAAATTTCGGGATAAAAAATGAATTGCTTCAAGGGAACACAATCAAACATAATCTATTGGAAGCAACATCTGATAACATGAACTTCTGTATAATCTTTAACTTGATCTAAAAATACATTCTTGTAGATCATCTCAGCCCTGTGAACTTGCGACTTCCTAAATAATGTTCAATTACAACATATATGATGCACCGTTTAAAGTAAATGTTCGAGTTAGAGGAGTGGTTTGCATTAAGGTTGCATATCAGTTCTGGCCTAACCGTTTTTTCAGTTCCTCAACGAGATTATTTCTAGGAATTTCCTCCTCTTTGGAGGCCTCGATGTCTTTTAGTTTCACAATACCTTCCTTCGCTTCCTTCTCGCCCACAATGACCAACCAAGGGATCCGAGAAGCTTTGGCCCTGTCTATGTGCTTCATCGGTCTTTTGTTGGCCATGAATTCGGCTTTCACTTTGGCACTCCACAACTCGTTTACCAGCTCTGCAGCCTGAGATAGGTCATCCCCTAAAATACCCACAAGGACTTGCGTCTCAGTGGCTCGAATTACCTGCCAACATGACAAAGAAAATCATTTTCCTAAAAAATGATTGATGCTGATTTTCTAGTTCTCGACGGTGGTCGACTAGAAAGAACCCCAGGATCAGGTTCGGGTCAATACCTGGACAACTTCAATACTACACTAAGAACCAAATTTCATAATTCCATGTATCCATATTTATATTGCATCGTGATCTATATATCAGTATATCACTCAATAACTGATCTTTATCATGGAATATTCAATCATTTGTCATAGTACGATCAACAAAGTTCCCACAAATGATATGACAAATCAGCAGCAAAGCTGTTGCATTAACTTTTAAGAAAGCCTGTGAGACCGAGATTAGTTACACCACTTACTTTAAGTGCTGACAGCTGAGAACCAGAACACTATCTATTGACATGTTCTACAAAACACTTTAGAATGTGGCAATGTGCGTGTGAAAATGCCTAGGTTTATTTATAGCTCAGCAGCAAGGCTGTCGCATTGGCTTTTATGAGAGAGCTTATGTCACCAGCGGGGGCTTAGTAAGAGTTCAGATCCAGAACACAACCTATAACATGTTCTAGGAAAGATTCTTTACATCAAATTACCTTCAAACTTGGACTAACATGCGGCAAGACATGTAATGTCATACATTGTGCAGGCGTGTGCGTCTGTGCAATACAATACTAAAATTGTTAATACCTGGTTCTGGTCTTTCTGAATTTGCTCCTCCATTATAGTGAATACTCTTTCAATCCCAAGACTGACGCCAACAGCTGGCACCTGCTTTGTACCAAACATTCCTATGAGGCCATCATAACGTCCACCACCACCAATTGAACCAACCTGAGGACAGTTGAATTAGAAAAATTATACGAGACAAGAGACCATCTAATGATACAAAACAGTGTGACATATAATTATAAAATGTAAAGTTTTTTTTGTATAAAAAACTAGTAAATTTTAATAAGTTCTGGAGTTTGTTGCTAGTGTATCTGAACCAGGATATATTTGGGGTTCTAGTAGTTAAAAAATATAAATACAGGTGAAAATTAGTCACATTAATAAATATTTACCTGTGTAGACCCTTTAAAGACAGCTTCAAAAATAACCCCAGTATAATAATCAAGTCCTCTAGCAAGACTCAAGTCAAAAACTACTTTATCAACACACTTTGCCTTTTCCAAAGCTTTGAACAAAATCTCCAACTCTTTCAATGCAGCACTAGATGAATTGTTTTCTAGAAACTTGCTGCCCTCCTGTTTAAGCTTATTTAACAATTCCAAAGGTTGGCCTCTTTCTTTCACAAAAGTACCAATTCTGTCTGCTGTCTCAATGCTTAATCCTTTCTCTTCCACCTGCCAAACAACACAATATTTATAATCAAACGTAACAAGTTCATCATTCAAAGGCAAACAAAAGATAATTCTGCTGAAACAATGACAAGAAAGCAGATTGGTTTGCTGGTACTGTTCATGTTGTTCAAAATGTTTAGTGACGTTTATTGTGTTTGTGATGGGATTTCCATACCAGAGGCAGTAGCGGCATACCAAGCTTTGCGAGAGTGTGTGTTGGTGGTGTTAAAACAGAATTGCAAAATAGTCCTACATGCTCATTGGCTTAAGTGATGCATTTCAATGCAGCACTTTAAATCCATATTCTTACAAGAAATACAAACAGAGTCCGCCACAAGAGACAACTGTTATAGAACCAAGGGACCAACTACCAAGGTATATCAAGCTGAACTGCAAGGGATGTTTTTGTAAGTAAACGAAAATAAGGAAAGGGTCAAATGTTGTACATACTACTAGAAAAGTTTCCCTTTGCATTGGGTCTACTTAATTTTGTGAAAACTTTTTCATGTTTAGTAGTGCATACCAAAGCTTATGCTCTTACCATTTCTTTTTTTATCTTCTCAAATGACTGCTTGTCCAATTTATCGATACTTGAACAAATAGTTCTGAATTTTTCAGTTGGCACTCCACATATCTCCAGCATTCCATCCAGTAGCTTCCGATGATTCAATTTCACCTGCAGACAGTAAGACTCATGCATAATTACTCAGCTTAAATGACAAATTTGTAGGATGCTGGGTTTCAGATGTAATCATTTGAAAGACAAACAATATGCTAGAAGGCAATTTAAGGAAAAGTTCAACCACATCTTGTGAGACTTATGCTTCATCAATTAGTGCGGATCCAAAAGTTGTAGGGGACTAAAGGACAAGCTCGGCGCAACTAACAAACATCATTGATCATTGATATCATGTGAAACTCCAAAACAATAAAGCCGTTCATGGTTATAAAATGTTCAAATACTGAATATTTCATGCTTATATCAGATACTGCTGGAAGACTGTGTCAGTCAAGAGCTGATTTATTAAAATAAAATAAAATAGAAAAACAGACATTCACTGTGACATGATACCAACATCATGATTGTCAGACATGGCAATAAAGTAATAAAAATGATCTGGAAAGAATATTACCTCATACTCCCCAATGTTTAGCTCATCGAGCAGTTCAGTCAGAATTTTGACAACCTCAAAGTCTGGCCCCATTTGTTCAAATTGACCAGCAATATCAAAGTCGCATTGATAAAATTCACGAAACCTTCCCTTGGACGGATTATCCCTTCTGTAAACCTTGGCTATTTGGTACCTTTTAAGTGACGTGAGACCATTCATTGCCATATATCTAGCAAATGGAACAGTTAAATCATATCGGAGAGAACAAAGCTCTCCACCCTGTCAACAAATTGAACACAAAGTTACTTGGTTGAGTTGTAAATCTCAGCAAAATTAAAATAATTGCATAAAAACAAGCCTTCCAAACTGTGAAATGCAAAGAGAGTCCATTCAGTGATCAACTTGGACGAGAAAAGGAGCTAGAAGAAAATAGCAGTCCCAATGTATTCCCAAGAAGACACATGAAAGGTAAAACAACTTGTTTTACATGGGTTGAATCTCTTTCCCTAAAGCAATTTTACACTTCCAAAACACACTAAAAATTTGAGTCTTTCCCAGGTTCTATATGCTCAATTAGTTTTGTTTCTACAATCAGCTCGCCTTTTTTACCAAGCATCATCACAACAAGCCTCAAGATGGAATACTAGTCATCAATATATCCCTAATGACTAATAGGCTTTTTATGTCTCCTTGTTGACACTGATATATTGGTCTGAACTTCTAAAGCATCAGGAAACACTCGACTCATGTTCAGTTAACCCACGTTTGCAGACTTGGGACATTTTATTCAATGTCAGAAACAAATCTTGTATGTTTATGATTTCCTTTTTGCATAAGCTGACCATGAATGATAAAGGTCCACAGCCTAACACCTAATTCTTCAAGAAGACCAACTTTGTCCCTAACATTATACAATGAATGCAAGTATAAAAATAGGAAATTGTCTGAATTATCTAAATTTTACAAGAAAATCAAACAAAATACAAAACAATGAGGAAGAAATACAAATACGCTAGAACCAACTTAGAAGTGTAAATTTACCTGGTCCGCTAGATCATAAATCAATTTCGAATCTTCCCCATATTTTCCCATGAGAGTCTCTCTCATTTCAAAAACAGGGGTATCCAAGGCTGTTGCTCCATGCCTCTTGAAAACATCCCCTATAATTGAAAATGCTCTCTCTCTTACTGCCATTTGTTCTTTTGCAAAATCGCGAGTACCCTGATTTATACCATTACAGCATGTTCAGTAAAAATATGAAGGTTCCATGGCAGTAAGAAGACTAACAATTAAAGGATATCGAACGTCTATAACTAGCATAACAAAAATAATTCATTATACACTAAACTAAACCAATTCTTAGCCAGAAAAACCATGTGCATACCAATTTTCTAAGCCTCGGGAATTAATAATAAGGTATAACTCATCAACCAAAAAACTACACTAAAATGGACGAGGTGATAATAAAAACATATCTTGAAACAGAACAAGTAAAATGTGGATTAATGAAAATTCAGGTAAAATGAATAAGTTTAATGTTTGAAAAGGGTTAAATAAACAACTTTTAAAATAAGATAAATTGACCAAAATTGATGCTTTTAACATGGAATTTGACACATTATTCTTTTCATCTCTTAATTTTCACATTGACCAGCCTGGTTTGAATGACATGCCACCTAGATTTCCAGCACCCTAAAGTTGACATCAATTCAAACAAAATTTCATGTTGGATCATAATCCATAATATGATCAAAACAATAGTTTAGCCAAGCCCTAACCCTATGGTTTTGTAGTTCAGCTTATTCTAATTTAGCTGTCAAAGCTAATAATCACCTAAGTTCAAATGGTTCTCTTTTCTCTCCCATTTCAGTAAACCAAGGGAATAAGGAAGTGAAAAATGTAAAATGATAAAATTTATTGTAGGCAATACCTTTGGAAGTTTAGGAAGTCTTCGACTTTCATTACTCTCCACCATTTCTTTCACTTTTGTCACTAAACAATCAAACTCTGAATCCTTCGGGCTAAAAAAGGAGCCAAGGTCCTCTGCCCATTTCTCCAATAAGCCCAAACTGTCAGCAGCTTCCAAACTCTTACTCACCAGCCTATCCTTAATCAACTGAACCATCACATTAGTCCCTTTCCCCAATACCGCCTTTTTCTTTTTCTTATCATTCTTCTTGTCTACTCTCGAATTAGCTTCCTTAACCTCAGCATCCCCACCCTTGCCACCCAACTCAATTCCCTCAAGAGCAACAAACGCTGTTATGGCCTCCCATGCCACAATTCTCCATACAGTACCAGACAACACATAAACTCCATGCACAAATTTATCGTAATCCTCAGCCAATTGCACTTGCCTCAGGCAATCACCAACAGGACATTTGCTTTTGAATAATCCCACCAAATCAGACCTCAAACTGTCACTCCCAATTGAGTTCAAATTCATATTGACCCTGCACAAACTGCTTCGACCTAAGTCCCTTAGCACATCCTCCAATGGAAGCAACACCCTTGCAACTTCTTTTGCACCTTTCCTGCCTTTAGGACCCAAACTTTTCAGCCCTATTCTCATCTCCGAGTGCAACAGCTTCACTTGCTTCCTCAAGCTGCCGTGAATCTCCGGAATCTCCAGAACCGCATCGCAAGCCACCTTACCGACTAGCTTCGAGCCATTAAGCAGAACCTTCATATCGCTGGCAACTCCGACCTCATCCTTAGCCACCGATCCATCTCCAGAATCCATCAAATTAAAAGCCTCCGCCACATTCGCCTTCAACGCCTCACACGACAAGGCAGCGGCCGCGTCGGCAATCACCGAAAGCGCCGTCAATTCATGCTCCACAAGAGCACAAACACCGAGAACCGTGGCCGATGATCTCTCCAGAACCGACCGCTCCTCCTCTGTAATATCAATCGGTCCAATGTCGGCCGTTTTAGGATCCGAATTGATAAAATCAGCGATGCGGACAGGGAGCGAAGCACGGACGGAGCCGGAGAGGAGGAGATGGTTGAGGAGGGCAGTGAGGGAGGCGATGGACTCTTCCAGGGAGATGGTTTTGGAGGAAAATGGTAGGTTGTGGGAGACAGAAGACGCAGCGGCATCGGAGGAGAGCCTATCGAGAGCGAAGGAGTCGAGACGCACCTGAGCGCGGCCGGTAGAAATGGCGTGGATGGAGGAGGAAGAGAGAGCAGATCCCTTGCCTCCAAGAGTGATCACAGGCCTCTCCGCCATTGTTATTGTTGTTGCTGTGCAGCTACAGAGAGAGTCAAAGTGGAACACTAAGATTTGAAGCTGGTCTGGTCTGTGTGTATGTAGAGATTAGGGTTTTGGGAAATTATCTGCGTGGACGAGAAGCCAACTCAGCTCTCTTCTTCCCACTTGTGCGAGACGGGGCACAGGATGGAGCTCCATGTCAGTTCGGGCCAAGTATCTTAACCCGACACAGACTCCGTTCAAATTAATCTTATTTTGTAAAGTTGACCATGAAACATTCATATATTTTGAGTAGAGTTAAACAGTCGAATTTTGAATTGGGGTTGGTTCGTATTTTTAGACACAAAATGTATGGATTTGTACAAATTTGTCCAACTCGATCTGAAAGTTAGTCGTGACGAACTCAAAATAGACAAAATTTGAGTATTCACGAGTTCAAATTTTGTCAACTCTAATTTTTAGTAAAGTATTCAAAATTAAGTTGAAAAATACACAGTTAGTTTGAGTTGTAAAATTTTGATGAAAGAATCGCAAATTGAGTACGAATCGTTTGGTTGTTCACTTGATCCACACTTGGTCAATGACATATTATACTTGACCAAACTCAAGAAATGGTCGAGACTGTTTCGTCAATGATGTGGAATGTAATATTAAAATGACATGAAAGAAGAAATTCACAAACAAAAAGCGAAAATCTAAGATAAAAGGATTGAATAATGTAAGTAGACGCTGGGAAGTACAGAAAATTTGGTTCGATATGCCAGCCAGATTGAACATGCAATCAACGAACTGAGAGATCTAAATTGCAAATATATTTAGTTGAACTTGCACATCCATATCATTTTTTTGGAGTTTATTTTTATTTTTTTCCATTTTCAAGTGCAATAAGATTTCTTAGTTGTGTTACTTGTATAAATATGATGGGAAAATGTTCAATTTTGATGTCATCCGTTCTATTTTGAATTGTTCCTCTATTTAATTTTTGTTCCAATCTGTCTTTCAAATTATCCATATTGTTCTAGTTTGTCCCAGCCTTTATTGGTGCTTTCTAATTAAAAGTTGACAAAATTTTTTGCTCATGTGTCAACTGACAACTAGTGTAGCTCATAAATTAGTTTAACTTATTCATGTCATCAATTTGAAACAAAATTGCCAACTCTTTTACTTTTATCACGGTCTTCTCATTTATTTACAAAATTATATTTTTTGCGATGCTTGAAAAAGAAAAAAAAAACTATTTGGGGATACTTTTTGCATAATTAAGGAATTAAACTAAGTTGGTACAAAATTTTGGAGATTAATCAGCATGACTGTGATATCATCCATGTTGCCTCTGCTGGAGGACATATTTACA
Organism: Pelargonium myrrhifolium; assembly: GCA_036897405.1. NCBI lineage: Eukaryota > Viridiplantae > Streptophyta > Magnoliopsida > Geraniales > Geraniaceae > Pelargonium > Pelargonium myrrhifolium. The sequence continues at coordinate 1,473 of JAYMTK010003603.1, read as the reverse complement.
AGCTCTTTGCAAGCTAACTTCATAGATTTGTTCCCTCTCAACACCACATCAACAGCCTCCTGATTGCTCACCTGTTCATCATATATACAAATATTCATTTGATGATGATCTATTTTTAATTAAAATATTGGTTCATTTCATTATATAATAAAATACCTTATCCCACAATCCATCGGAAGCAACAATCAAGAAATGGCAATCTGAAGTTAGACGAATCTTTTGAATCTCTGGTTCTGAAATGATCCATTCTTTTAAATTAATGTCTCCAATGGCTCTTGAAACCGCAAGTGTTCCGTTCACTCTCCATATTCCATTGTGACAATATTGAACAAAACCACCCTACACATAATAAATATATGCCACATAATTAACTATATGTTTTTATTAAAAAAAAAAAATATACATATTAAATTGTCTCTGAAAATATATATATATATATATATATATATATATATATACGAATTTGTGACTTACTGAGTTCTGGATTCGAATACGCTCGTCTTCTCGACTTAGACGATGATCGGTAGTCAAAACATGTGCTAAGCCGTTCCTGCTCAAAACAACTCTACAATCGCCAATGTTTGCTGCAAACAATTCTCCATCCTTCAACAGCACACTTGCTGCACAAGCTCCACTGCCTATGCCCTGTAAATTGTAATTGCAACACAAGAAACGCTTAAACTGTTTGGCCCAATGTCTTGGTAAAAGTAAACATTCTATATACATGCATTTTAAAATTGTTCGAATTCATCTTCCAACGTTTGTTGATATCATTCTTTTTTATATTCACACATTTTGTTAGTGGGTTACACACTGTTTTAATGTTTCTCGAGTTTTTACACACTTATTTTTGTTCACTTGTTCTTGTGCACGTAGTCTGATAGTCTATTACAGTTACAAACCCTTGAATTTGAAACAATTAATTTTCGCTTATTATAAATTCATTAGAATAAGTATGAGCAATGATCATCAGAGTTTCATGATATCTTCGTTGCCTTAACTGAAATCTGTTGGTTTTAAAGGAGATTTTGTTATTGTTTATCAACAAATTCTATGTATAAATTAACAATAAAACAATGCAAGACCTGGTTAATGTTCAATTAAAACTAGAAATGTACACATATATATGCACCTGAGATAGAAACTGTGTATCAGTGACCAAGTATCCTCTCCTCACAGCCTGTTCTGATGCAACATTTTGTAATGCTTTGACAATGTTGTTCCCCAAGTTCTCAGCCACATAATCTGCAGCTGCTCGACCTCCATGCCCGTCGATCACTGTAAATATTGCCTGCAATGCTCCAAATATATTTTCCTAACTCATTATCTCAAAATATGTACAACATATATAGTGCCGTATTTGTCACTATTCCAAAAATTAGGAAATGAGATAGTCATATACTCCCTCCGTCCCAAAATGAGTGTCCTCCTTTCTAATTTGAGAAGAATTAAGGAGAAGTTAGTTAGAGTGGT
>JAYMTK010003602.1:0-12093 GCA_036897405.1 Pelargonium myrrhifolium | reverse complement strand
TTAAGTTGCAACTGATATAACTTTATATCAGTCAACTGATATACATTTTACCCATATATATATATATATATATATTATAAATAGGCCCGAGCATTGCTAGGACAAAAGACTAGTGAAATTTAAGTTATCATGTATGCGTGTTCATCTCAAATTTTGAATTGAAAAAGAAAATCACTTCAATTAGACACATATTATTTCAAAATTTTCATATTTTTCTATATAAATATGTATTTTTGAACACAGTTATGTTTATCATTAGTGTCTCAACTATCATTGAACCAATTTCAACCAAATCAGATAATGTCATTAAACTTATTTCAACTAAAACATATCAAAATGTCATTGAACCGGTTTCAACCAAAACACGTGGTTCAATGATTCCAATCGAAATGCATGTCATTGAAGCAATGTCAATCAAAACACACATTGTTAATAAATGCTCATAAAACAAAAGTATTTTTTCTTTCTGTTAGTCTCTTTAGCTGGTGTTGTACATATTTTACGTTTTAATATAAAATATTCGTCATTTCTCTCTTCAATAAATTTGTTGCAATTGAAGTATAATAAATAAATATTTTAGCTTCTTTCCATGTCTCAATCATAACCACAACACAAATGATTTTACTCATACAGTTGTTATAATAGATGAAGTTTCCTTTATGCTAAGTCTTATAATATCACTTCACATTAATGTGTAGCAAAATAAGTTGAACATGTCAAGTTGACAACTAATTAATGAACATGTTTTAAGCATGAATATTGAAATTGATAGCATTTCTTCTAACAATAAGTTTTAATGTTAGCTATATTGGTAAAGGCATTTTAGGGTTAATGCTTCAAAAGTGGCATTAGATAGCATTCAGAAAAGACAAATGTTATGCTTGTTGTTGGTATATATAGATCGTATTCACACTAAATCACAGTAATTAAGATTCGTCAATGACAATAGTTTTACCATTTGTTCTCTAGAAAATAAATTTGGTCATCTTCAACCAGTTAACTGAAATGATCTTGATATGAGTATCATCCTGAATGTACCTTACGATATTTTTAGTAAAATAGCATCAATAAAATTGATTTTGTAGTAGTGAAAATTCAAATTATTATGTGTAATTCAATAATAAATCTTGTTGATAAAATTTGTTTTTTAATAGTGGAATTTCAAACTATACATGTAACATTGCTTAAGTTTCTTAAATATGCATAATTTCAAGTCAAAGATGTTGACTTATTACAAAAGAATACACTCAAGTTTTTTTGTAACTTATCCACATGAATGTTGCGAACTGAAGTAGAGATGATATCATAGGAACAATTTCAATCAAAACACGTACATGTTCAAAAGAGTACGAGAGTTAAACTAATTTTAATCAGAACACATGTTCAAAAGAGGACAAGAATTGAACTAATTTTAATCAAAACACATGTTCAAAAGAGGACAAGAATTGAACTAATTTTAACCAAAACACATGTTGTTCAAAAGATGATGAGAATTCAAGTAATTTCAACTAAAATACATGTTTAAGAGATGACGAGAGTTTAACCGACTTCAACCAAATTACATTGAACCGATTTCAATCAAAACACATGTTCATACATGCTCATAAAGGATAAATTTTTTTCTTTCTTTTCATATAGTCAGTTGGTGACACTTATTTTATAGGGGTAATTGCACATGAAACCCTTGTACTTTACACGTTTTGCACATGAATACCTTAAAGTTTTATTTTAATTTTCGGCAACCATGTACTATGTCGGGGGGCTCTCCGTCCATATTTTGTCAGTTAAGTGTCAAAAAGATCAAAATTTTCTTGTTATATTGTTTTTTATTTTTAAATATAAATAATAATAATTAAAAAGAAGACGAATCGTCTTATTCGCATTCCTAAATATTAAAAAAAAGAATGATAAAATGGGCATTTCTGAAGAAAAAAATTGGTAATGTGCATGACACGTGATCAAAAAAAGAATATTCCGTTACAAAATGGAATATTCTGTGACGGAGAGACCCTCGGCATAATACAGGATAGTTGAAAGTTAAAATAGAACTTTAAGATATCCATGTGTAAAACGTGTAAAGTACAGAGGGTTCATGTGCAATTACTCATATTTTATAAGTCTTAATCTAAACATATCCACTTTTTCTCTCGACGACAAATCAATTACATTTGAATTATAATAAATAAGAGATAAACAATTTAAATCTATTAATTTTTAGCTTAGCTCAACTCGAGCCAATAAGATATTGACACCACATTAAAATTCATTTATATTCATCCAAGTGAATTTGTGAAAGCGGAACGATCCGTTGAATTGTATTTTAATGAAGTGTTACAACCTCATTGATGACTCAATCTAAACCAAATTTCTTAGCTTAAAATCTTTGCTCCCAATAAATAAATATTTGAGTAACCTCCCATGTATCAATATTGTACATGCACAAATGAATTTACTCGTAATGTTGTGATAATAGATGAAGTTTTCTCTACGATAGGTCTTATAACATCTCTTCACATTAATGTGTAACAAAATAACCTAGACATGTCAATTTGACAACTAATTGATGAACATGTTTTGAGCATGAGTATTGAAATTGATGGCATTTTTTCTAACAATAAGTTTTGGTGTTACATGAATTTGTTAAAGTTTAAAACTATTATTATGCATTCAACTATCAATTTAAATTTTTAGGTTCATTTTCATAACATCAGTTACCAATCTAGTAGTGTTTAGATCCATTTTTATTTAGGTACTTGGAGAATCTTCATTAAATGACCCAATGGTTTTGAGCCTTGCAATGTGTCGGTAGACCTTTGTTGAAGAGGAACAAAAATAAGGACGACCCCTTCTCTATTTTTTGATTATTTTAAAAATTGATGAGCAACACCATCGTGATAGGTATACCACCATCAATCATAATTTAAATTTAAATTCAAATAAATATTCTTTGATACCTAATTTTATTTTGATTACTAATTCATTTTATTGTAATGTTTGTTATTTTACTTTTTTGTCAAATAATTAACTTGTCAAAATCAAAATCAAAATCAGAAATCTTAATTTTATAAGAATTCGGATTCGCGGGTCAGATTTGTGTTGTATTAAATTTTATTATTACGTTAAATATTATTTCAAATCAAATCCAACACAATTATTAAACATGTTGAGTCATACGACCCGTTATTAAGCGGGTTGATACAAAATGAAACGATTAACACATTTAAATAATTTAGTTCAAAATTACACGATCAACCACAACATATTTAAATATACAAGTTGTTATTGACCCGACACGATTCAATATATTTGACCTGTTTAATTCATAAGGATAATTTTTATTTTTTTATCCTTAAATAAATGCGTCAATAAACGGAATACATTGCTCCTTTAATTTTACGGGTTAGTGATGTTTCATTTTATTAATTCAATTAATATTATTAATATTTACATTATTTTCGTGAGTCCCATTTAAGGATTTGAATTGAACTACAACAATGGAGTGGTTTTTTGTTTTGGGTCCCTTGCTGACATGGCAGACAAAAAGTTTACAGATGTGACAAGTATGGACTTAATTTGAGTCCCTACAATATGGATGCTCTTACATTTTTCGGAAGTCTCTCAAGCTCAAGGAATCCATAGCCAGGGGCACCTAGTTGTAGTACTTGTTATTCAAATCCCTCGGAAATTTGGTAGGGATGAGATATAAATTATTCTTTGTTCCATTGATTTTTTTTTTTTTTTGAAGAGAAAAGTGTTGAGGCACAATTTCAATTAGAATCAATAGAATACAAGACGAATTTATACAAAGACTAATCTTATCTAGTATTCCAAGTTTGCTTAAGGTCAACACTAGTATTATCACCACAAATTTTTTTGTTAGGGCCCCACCCCCCCTAATGGCTCATACTAACTAAACATCCATGTTTAGATGAGTGGCTATGTATGACACTTCCTAGGCTTGAAGGCCTCACAAATCCGAACCCAATAGCGGATCCAGCCCGAGAAGGATTACTCCTTCTCTCGGGTGCCTATCCCTGGGATTTCGATGTCCTCCTCATCCTCCATCTCCTCCTCTAATACTCCCTCCATAGCTTCAGGTATCGGGTCTTCAGGTGACCCTGCCCTTACTCTCGTTTGAGCCACAATTGTAGCTTTGTCACGGTTCTCCATGGCTTCGAGTTGCTTGACCCCAACCACCGGCCTCTCACCTTTCCCATCTCCTTGGCCGGGCGTTTTTCAGTCCTCTCCCCGAAGCCATTTGTCAACATAGACAAAACTCATTTTCCTGTCGGGGGGTCTTAGAAACACCCCATAAAGTCTATCATTGTTAGGGAGGTGCTCGTATATAAAATAGACTCAAGTCCAGCCCCCCCAATGGTCGAACCTCTGTTCTGCGCAGGATTGGCATCCGTATGTCCACTGCAATTCTGACCCGAACATAGGCCAGTCTTCCACTCGGTCCTTTTGGTTTGTCAAATTCAACAAACCTGCCCACATTTGATGCGATTCTTCGAATATCTGTCTCAGTACGACAATTTTTTGGCACCCCATGGAATTGAACTCACATGTCCATCCATGAGAGGTCTGTCTCTTCCGCATTCTCGTCTTGCTCCAAAAGCCTACAGACCAGTGGTCTATAGTTGAAGCTCTATGGTCCCCCGTCAATGACCCTGTTCGCATCCCATTCATAATAGAATTCAAAAAGGAATATCTGCTCCCCACCATCCGTCAGATTCGCCGGTAATTCAAAGGCATTCATGCCTTGAACCGGCCTCCACAGTGACGCCATACGCACCCGCATAACCTTGATGTGGACCAAGGAGTCGGTTAAGAACTTCCCCACGATTTTTCACGTTGTCCGCCGGACTGGAGGAGCCCTCGGAGCCTGGCCTTGCTTTGCACTTAAGTCAATCTCATCGTCATCTTATTCTCCAATCCGTAACAACCCAAAGTCAGCCGAGACTTGGTCCGACACCCGACCAGACCCCTGCTCCCGATCCGATCCTCCGCCGCCACCACCACCGCTCCCTCGTCCTTCTTCCATCGTTAGATGATATGAGAAAACCTCCTTCCCACCTTCGAATTTATAGCCACCACTGCCCATTACCCTCACTAATCCCTCTTTGCCAAGCCTTGCCTCCACTCCCCACATACACCCTTCCCTTATACATAATCCCCTCGCCTAACTCTGATTGGTCCCCGTCGTCTGCAGTCTACCCCACCACCACAGGAGACACAAAACCCTAACCCTATGTCATCGTGCCTCCTTCAACCCCCTCTACTTCCTTAACCTACGTACTTTTTATTTTTTTAATTATTATTTTTGTCCCATTGAATTATTATTCATATTGTTTGATTTATAAAATTTTAAAATTCTTTAGGAAATACAATTTTCAAACTACTTGTTTTGTATTAAGTTCAAGGAAAAAGTCTTTAAAAAAGAAAACCATGTATTTTTTTTTAACGAATAAATACGTATTTTTCAAAACATGAATTCATAATTATTTTTATCATCCCTAGACACACAAATTATTCCAAATTTTCTTATATATTTTTTTTTGATATAAATACGTATTATTCAAACATGAATTCATCATTATGTTTATCATTCCTGTCCATAGAATGAGAATCATTCCAATTGTCATTTTTTCTCTAAAGATATGATTTTTTCGGTGATATTTATAAAAAAATTCAAACAATAATTTAAAAAATTCTCAAAATTGCTTGATAAGCAGGGAAGGAACACTCGAACTTTTGAATTAGTTTCGAAAATATGAATTTTTAAGCTAGATTTTTGAAATTACAAAATTAATTCAAAAATAATAATAATTAAAATACCAAAGTATATCCAAAAAGCTATGTTGGACGGATTTGAATACGAATACAAGACATGCGGTACGATACGATACCGACACGGCGATACGCAGTTTTCATAAAATATAGGACAAAATACGTTACAATACGTTTAATTAAAATATAAAAATATTATATATATATATATATATATGCGCGCTCGCACACCTCATATTTGATAAAAGATCGAGGGATTTTAATGCATTCCTTTTTTGGGTGCAAATTTGTAAACAACTGTTTTAAATACATATTCTTTCATATCTGTATCCGTATCGAACATGTGCGGGACAAAGAGACGCTAGGGCCATTCACATATATATTTCTGCAACATATCCAAAATGTTCATAATATTCTCTAATTATATATAAATTTTGTAATTATTTTTTATAAAAAAAAAAAGTTAAGAGTCCCGCTGGAAAATTCATATTTTGTGAAATTGAGTTCGTACTGTATTTATCTTGATAATTAAAAAAACACTCCAATCGGATATTTGACAAAAATTATAATTTTTTTATTTTTCTATTATTTCATAATTTTCCAATATAAATATCCATTATTTAAAAAAAATTAAAATCATAATAACGTTTCTCTCAAAAAGTTATATGAAATAAAAAAAATTATCTCAATCGGATATCCAAGCACGAAGTTATTTTAAAATTTAAATTATGATATAAAAATATGAAAAACAATAGAATGAGAATCTCATTCCATCCACTATTAGTGGGAAATACACATGAGCATAGGATTGAGAATCAGAATCAGAATGGGAATCAGTGTGTTGTAATCCAAATACCATAAATGGGAATTTCATTCTCATTTTCCGTTCACATTTCCACCTAATTCAAACGGTACCTTACTTTGTAAAATTGCTTGTTGTTAAATTGATTGTGCTTTAATTTGTGATTACAATATTTGGATGATAACTATAAGGGTGTATCGGTAGTCTGGTAGCAAGTAAAAGGACCATAATAAGATGGAACAAATTTTGTTATTTATGAAGGATAAACATTTGCGATATAGAAATCCAATTGCTTTCAGTTTTGGGGTTCTTAGTTTTTGGGTTATAATTTGTGATTTAAGTTCTTAGCTTGGAACTCATTTGCTAGAGGTCAGGATTTTCTTAGTTAAATTGATTATGCTTTGAGTTCTTAGTATAGTAAAGCATTAGATTGATAACTTTGGTGGATTTGGCTTCAATTTTGTCCATTTTTCTAATTTTATAAATACAGTGATAAATTGTTGCTTGATATCTACTTTATTATTTATAGTTTGATGCAAAATATTCAAGTTAATTATGTTTTTGAAAGTGTTCATCGCGTTGAAACATGTGAAGAAACAATGTATAATGGACCCAAAGCTCAAACTGGTGAAGAAACATGAATACCGAGCGTAAAACTCAAAGTAGTAAGATAGTTAAGTCAAATGTTTGGGATGTTTTCACATTGTATAAAACATCTACTGGATAGATAAGAGCTAAGTGTATTTGCAGGACAAACTATGCAGCTGATCCGAAAAAAGATGGGACAACTAACTTAAGAAAGCACAAGGTAACTTGTGGTAAAGTACCTGTCAGTCGTGCCTCTAAACATGTGAGTCAAATGATGTTAATTTATGATGCCAAAGTTCGCTCAAGAAAAATCGATCAATTTGTATGTTGTGAGATGCTTGTTAAGGCATTAGTTATGCACAACTTGTCATTTTCAACAGTTGAGTATGAGGGCTTTAGGGAGATGGCAACTTATATGAATCCCGATTTGAAACACATATGCAAAAACACTGTCAAAGAGGATATGTTGAAAATTTATAATCGATAAAAAGATAAATTGAATGGCATATTGGTGGAGTTAAAGGATAGAATATGTTTGACCATTGATTTATGGAGGTGATGGTTATATGACTGTAACAGTTCACTTTGTAGATGATTCTTGGAAGTTACATAGTAGAATAATAAAGTTTGGATACTTTGCTCCACCACATACGAGATTTTCCTTGTGCGAGAAAATGATGGCTATCTTAAAGGAATGAGGTATTGAGAAGAAGGTCTTCTCACTCACATTGGACAATGCTTCAAGCTATGATATCATGCAAAATTGTTTGAAACAACGGTTGAGAGCCGGAAATTTGCTACTTTGTGATAGAAAGTATTTTCATGTAAGGTGTTGTGCTTATATTTTGAACCTTATTGTTCAAGAATGACTCAAAATGAATGAAAGCAGGTTGAAGAAAATTCGAGAAAGTGTTTGATATGTTAGAGCATCAGAAAGTAAGAAGATAACATTCGGAAAATGTGTTGAACAAATGAAAATTGAGAGAACAATTGGGTTGCAAATTGATGTACCAACTAGGTGGGATTCTACTTTTTCTATGCTTGAAAGTGCATTTTTTTTTTATTGTAAGGCCTTCAAACAATTTCAATTTATGGATGATGGATACAAGTCTTTTCCATCAGAAGAAGAATGAGACCGTGGGGAGAAATTGTGTGAGTTTTTTAAACCATTTGTAAAGATTACTAATTTAGAGCTATACTCTTATGTTTCTTTGTAAATTCAGATACTCTTATTAGTGACAGCCATAAAAATGAAGTTTGATAGTATTGGGACAAGTACAATAGTGTGCTACCTTTTTCTTTGGCTCTTGATCCATGCTACAAATTTGAGTTCAATGTATTATGTTATGACAAGTTTGATTCCTCTTCATCCAAAACTAGCTCGAAGATTAAGGTGGTACGTGTAAGAAATGAGTTGTATGAACTATATAAAGAGTATTCAAAATTGATTTCAACTCCAAGTTCAAGAGCACGATTGAGTTCTCAACCAAGTGATTCGATTAGTAAACCAACAAAACGAAATCTGCATGTAGTAAGTATTAATATTTTCTTATAATTTTACTTAGTTTTCTTTCCGACTATTTATTGTTTGTTAATAAATATATTTTTTGTACGATTTTGATATGTTTGACAATGAACAATGTCATGGTACAAAATCAAAATTGGATATTTATTTGGAAGATACATGATATAATCGTGCTCAATATTCAAATCTTGATGTTTTGGCTTATTGGAAGGACCATAGAGATAGGTATCCTATTCTCTCATTGATGACACGAGATATATTGAGCATTCCAATTACCATTGTAGTTTCGGAGTCCGCTTTTACCATGGGAAGTCGTCTTTTGACCAAATGTCAATCTTGCATTCTACCTTCTAATGTCGAAACTCTCATTTGTTTGCAAAATTGTTTGTGTAGTTACGAAGGTAATATTTATCTATTTATGCTTTCTTTTTCTTTTTCCTTTCAATGTAGTACATTATTTAATTAGGTTTTAACTTTTACGTAGTGGACATAGCACCGGTAAGTTCACAAATGATGATGATTTAGTGACGCAATTATCTAATTTGTGCAATAATCAAAGATAAATATTGTTCATTATGTTTTCATGTTCTTAATTTGATTTTGTGCAATAACATTTATGAATATCTTTCTATAATGTAGTGAATCTATTGGAGTGTACGAGTCATGAGATGATAATAGTGGTTGTTAAATTTTATTATAATTTAGCTGTTGTGATATACAAAATGTCAAACTTCGGTTATCCGAACTATGATATAGCTCTTGTCCATTGTAAGACGGAAAAGCAATTGTCTAATATATTTACAGAGACATTATTACAATATCAGTCAGCAAAATTGAGTTTCTCATGAAATTTGTTTTTGGAGTTTGCACCTAAAGCAAGTAGTATTAGAACTATGATTTCGAACTGCACATCACTTTACTTTCTTGTTTTAAATTTGATTTAGTCATAGCAGTAATATCTTCTTATTTCTTATGAATCGGATAATCTTATCTATGATTTTGTGGATCATGATACAAGTAGTCAAGTGATGGAGTTTTTATTGGATCTCTGTTATTCCAAGTACTATAAATGTAGAACTTGACAATCCAATAATACGAATCTCTTTCACTGCTACAACTCTCAATTCTCTACTATTTGTTCTAGTTTTGAAACCACAACTACAAGTAACACAAAAAAAAGAAACTAAAGCAGTTGAAAACAACATGATAATGCAATTGCAAACAACATCCCAGCCATGAGAAAATCCTAAACATGCATACCCATGTTCACCACTTCAAATTCATCAACAAAGAACTCACTAATACAATAAAGACGGAGATGAGCGGTGTCCGGAGGGCGGTAGAGGGAGACTGGTCGGAGGAGAATTCCGAAGAATCAACGGCCAAAGGCATCCCATCGCTGTTGAGGGTGCAAGATCGAGGATCAGAGCCGTCCGTGCTCATCATCATAGCCCGTAACACCCAAGATACGGTGTGAATATAAGCCCTCCGGTTTTTGGCCAAGAGCCATGTCACACCCATTAGTTCACAATCTTTGTTGTGCATTTTGGTAGTCCTCCTGTCTTCCGATCGACTTAAATTTGTACTGTTCTTCTTCAGCTGCATACATGCGCGCATGAATTTAATAGGTACTATTTTGAAGCTAACATGTCATGAAAAAACTGTGTGATCTTAATACTCAGCAATGTCACAAACAAGCAATAAAGAGTCCAACCAACTTGAGCAATTAATACAAGAAAGAAATGGGTATAGAATTCGTTATAGTAATAAATATTAGTCATGCCTATCACATAGCATAGCATATCGAGAATTGACTTGTCTTGGTTGGACTACCACATCCAAAATTGTATTACTAAAAGTAATTAAAAAGGGTATATACAGGTCACTACCATATTAGATTCTAATTTATCATGTTATTATCTAAATTTTTTTTTCATGCTACTGTCCTGTTAGATTCAAATTGTGTTTCCGTCCATTTTGTCCGTTAATTTTAACAAAATTTGACTCTCTAACAGGGTAGTAACGTGATGAGAAAAAATTTAACAGGGTAGTAACGTGAAGGAAAAAAATCTAACAAGGTAGTAACATGATGAAAAAAACATAACAGGGTAGTAATATGATAAGACAGTGTAGTAACATGATAAACTGGCATTTAAGAGGGTAGTAATATGTAATTACCCCTAATTAAAATTCTAATAACATATCTACTGTCAAAATTTTGACACGTTCAACAAACTATTAACTTGCAGACGGAAGTTTATAATGATTGAGACTCAATTGTGTCAATGAAGTGATGTCACCTTATGAATTAACATTAATATTAGTTTTAATTGCGGAAGTATATCTTAATCTATTTACTTTGTGTCTAAATCTCAGTTTCTATTAGTTTAACCAAGACTCATTGCTATCCTAAGTGATTAGAATTATATTTGCCTCTTGTTAATGTAGTAGCATACATGCCATTCATTTGGATATAGAATTATGAAGAATACTCCAAGCCAAGGTCATTGCCAGCTAGTAGTGCATCACACTTGAACAGAACACCATAAAAATACAAAAACAATGTACCCCTAGCAGCACCCATGTAGGCCACTCATAATGTGACGTGTGGCATATATAAAAATGAGAATACTAATCAGACCATTTTCCCATAGTTTTATCATTATCTTTACCCATCAAGAATCGCAGTTTCCCTAGTGTAGTGGCGCGTGTACTACAGTTGCTCTCACCAAAGAAATCAGCAACACAACTTTCCCAATTTCCACACATTGAATCCCTAGTCATTTGGGTACACAGATGAGAACAATTTATAATATGAGACTGATCACTGACCTTGTAGAGGTTGGTGAGGCAGTTGTTACAGGCACCGAGACCTGGAAATCGAGTGGCATTAGTGTTGCTCAAGCAAGCTCTCTCCAGCCTTTTTACGCTTTTACCCCCAACAAGCTTCCCTCTCTGGTTCACCCGGAACGCCTCCGGGCAGCTCAGGGGGTGCAGCCGTATGCCGCAGTAGCAGTACACCAAATCGCAGCTCTTGTTGGGTTTCACCAGCTCTATGCCCCTTTCCTCCAATGCCTTCCCCAAGTTGTCGACGCACGTCTCCGAGTCGTCGGGGAGCAGCGGCAGGTCATACGACGCGTTGCCATGACCTGCCGCTGCTTGGCTTACTCTGCCTAAGGCGGTGGCAGAGTAAGCCGTGTACAGCCACGCCGCCAGCACGGGGCAGCACCGGCTGCGGTGGAGCTGCCCCTGTCCGCCGCACGCGGACTTCAACCCGTGGAAGAGGTCGTCGGGGAGATCTAGCGGGCAACCGGCTACATTGGACTGTTCGGGGAATGCGGGGATTGTGGATGGGGGAGTGGTGAGGAAGGGTTGGATTGCAGGGTCA